>WNGS01061553.1:24335-41347 GCA_020271785.1 Procambarus virginalis
CGTTTTAGGTGACTATAAGAGCAATGGGAGTCCTTGCATTTATTATTGTGATGGCAAATCCAAAGGACAGTGATGCTATCACCATTAAAATATATGAATATTTCGTCTGGATGAGATGACACCTTAATATTATTTCAATATTATTTGCCACTTATACTATTGCCACTATTACTGCGTGCCATCCTAGCTTATCACGCAGCAATAACTTATAGTTGTACAAGAATCTCGTGTTGGATTAAGTCTTACAATAGAACTAAATTCATATTCAAATTTATGCTTCCTTAAAAATACTGTATTTCTCATTAACATATGTGATCAGATGTGTTCAAACACTAGAATGGAATCTGTCCAAGTGAAATTGTCTTAAAGCACATATAATGTCTGGACTGATTGTTAAAATGATTGTTAAATTGGATTACCCACATGGAAAATACACATTTAAAAACAAAAATTATAAAACACACACACACACACACACACACGACGACGCACACGACCACCCAAAAAAACCACACACACACACACACACACACACACTCACACTCACACACACACTCACACTCACACTCACACTCACACTCACACTCACACACACACACTCACACTCACACTCACACACACACACACACACACACACACACACACACACACACACACACACACACACACACAGTCTATTCTACAACACTTGGCTTTACTAAATTCCATCCAAGTGGCACTCACACTTGTTTACTGTTCTCACACTACACAGGCACACTTGTTGTTTCACTCCACATGTGGAGACACTGCACCAGTCTTGTCATCGCTAACACCGGCAGTTGTTGTCCTCTACCACAAGTCACTCGCTTCGTCTTTACAAGAGGCTAAAAATCACTATACAAGGTTTATGTATACAGTTATTTGATATAAAAAATTTCTTATAAAAGTTTATAAATCTTTAACTGGATTTACACTACACAGTTGCATTTGCTAAACCCATAAACTCAACAAATAATTTATAATTTGCACTAAACAATCTTGGTGCCATCAGTAACATGCAGTTTATACAATGTCTTTTTCACTCTGAGAGCTGTCAGACGAGCAGCAGGATTGCCATGCCAGCATTCCTGAATCACTTTGCTCATAGTCTTCAATACCTGGAAAAAAATAAAAAATTAGACCTTGGGCCAATATAATCCCCGATAGTTGAAACAAAAATATAATTCCCAACATATGACACGATGAATAATATTAGTAACTATTATGGTATCAACACCATTGCTGGAGTGGGGGAGTGACGATTTTGGTGCCATCTATGGACCTGCACTCCAATTCCCAGGTATTAGGCGAGACGCAGACAACGCCATCTGTTGGCGGTGGTGTGGCGTCGGTGAAAGGCTCCTGTTTCACACCTGTTAGGAGGCGAGGTCGATGATGATGACTTCTGGTTGGCGACATAACGATATCAACGCCATCTAGGTTGTGCATGCAATTACAATTTCAGTTCCCTGAAGGAAGAGGGTTATCCTAAGGTCACCTAGTATAATGTCTGTCTAGCTACTGACGTTTATGTTCACAGAGATGATATTGGCATTTCATTACATTCAATACTGATTTTCTGTGGAGAGCTACGTCGGCTCCCTGAAGCTAACTACCCAAAGAAAAGGAAAAACCAGGACTTACCCGGTAGGCAGTAGCACTGCCGATCTCAAGTAGAAGAAGAAATGGACGGCTATGACAGACACCCCATAGCAACGCAAAGCCGGATGGGGGCACGGAATGTTCATGTGATACTCAGTGGCCAAGACCCGGTTCAACCTCCCAAACTCCCATGTAAAATGTCGGCCACGAGATATTCCCAAATACTTGTACAGCCGCAAGAGTAGCATACTTCCTAACATCACGGACACAAGGGTAGACCACAGACTGGCTAGACTTAATGACACTGCACACAAACCTGAGACACACGAGCCCTGCAACAGGGAACCAGGAAAACTGGATCCCCCCCAAAGCACGTACACTGTCGTAGAACAAATGGGTTTGGCCACCACTACCACAGGTAGTGGCAAAAAGCTGCCACCGGACACAGCACATGATGCAACCCTGGCCAAACCAACCCATCAATCACAACCAACGGACCCCTCTGGAAGCCCACTGCCTCCCACGCGAGAAAAGAAGGAGAAGGGTGCAAACAAACAAAACAACCTACAAGATTAAACGAACTGAACCCACGGAGCCGAGTATAAAGCTCCCCAGCCCGACTCGCGGAGGCCAAAGCCAACAAAAACAAGACCTTAAAAAGGCAATCCCGTACTGAAGATGAAAAAATGCCCTAGAAAGCTTGTGGAAGAAAGTGGAAGTGACATCCACACCAAACGCAAGCATCAGTAGCATCGCCAATGCTGCACGATAAGGAACGACAGTATTCAGCACGAGACACAGGTCCAAGAAAAACCAAGAGAGAAAAGACAAAACAATCCTGTTTGACACCGACAAAACCCTAGGAAGAGACAGGAAATGCCAGAAATCCCACCAAGAAACTTTATACAGTCGCCGAGACGAAAACCACAGGTGGGACACCATCAAAGAAACCACCTGATCACCATACAAGCACGATACCCCCCCCCCCCGCATCAGAAAAACAAGAAGTGTAGAGAAAAGTCGAGTAAGTCGAACCAATGAGGTTCGACTTACTCTTACACTGGCACGACCTGCTGCAAGAGGCGGAGCCGCAGAAAAATGCCCGGGTTCGGACACCAAGCAAGCAGCACCTGAAACCAAGGCTGGGTCGGCCACCATGGAACTAAGAGAAGCATATTTCCCTGATAGAATTCCAGTCGAGCTAGAGCTAGGACAACAGTTGGACCAGGGAAAAAAAAAAGACACAGAAACCCCCACCATGACCAGTCCTGCCAAAAAGCATTGATTATGAGCCTCACAGGAGGGAACGGCACCATGTACAATGGGAGACACCGAGACCAAACCAATGCAAAGAGGTCTACCTCCGGGTGCCCATATGTCCAGCAGCCATATGAGAATATCAGTAATGATCGTCTACTCCATCTACCCAAAGCGAGCAGCCCTAAACAGAACGAAGAGAAGTACCACAGTCTCGTACACAAGACAAGACTGCCCCAGGAACACAAGACCGGGAGACATGACCACCACCCACAATTCCTCAGGGGCTAGATACACAAAGAAGTTACGCAAACACTTACGAACCTGTACATTTTTTCTCAATCTTTGGCAGCTTTGTTTACAATTATTAATTAAACAGTTAATGAGCTCCGAAGCACCAGGAGGCTGTTTATAACAATAACAACAGTTGATTGGCATGTTTTCATGCTTGTAAACTGTTTAATAAATGTAACCAAAGCCATCAAAGATTGAGGAACGATGTACACGTTCGTAAGTACTTGCGTAACTGCTTCGTGAATCTGGCCCCAGGAGAATGGACAGGGTAGAAAAGGATGTTTGAATCAACACGGATGATATACAGGTACTGCCGAATGAATAGTGGTGAACAGTTAGGACTGCTGCCCAGACAATCTTCCCTGGCCAGAACACAAACCTAGACCAAATCACCTGCGAGGGACGGGAAGTGTGTGTTACCACTGCACTACCAGAGCTGTAACCTGGGGGTTGATGTAATGGGTAATTGCTACAGTACTTACGTATTTTCAAAGGTAATATTGTCTATCAATGAAATCCCAATGATTATGTAAAGAGGTGTCAAGTACAGTGGCACCTCGACTTACGATTGCCCCTACTTACGATAATTTCGAGTTACGATGTAAATTTCATAAAAAAATGCGACTCGACATCCGATAATTGTTGGTACACGTTCGGATCGACTGAGTGCATGGTTCCTGGTCACACAGTCCGACCTGCCTCAGTTTACTGAGGCAGGTCGTCACTACAGCTGCCTGCTTAGTGACGATCGCGCTATAAGAAATTCCGCGTTTGTGGTGATTTTTTGCATTTTGAACATTAAAGTAATTATTATATATCACACCATGAGTCCCAGAAAAGTCAGTGGTAAGGCTCAACATATGAGATCCCATGTAAGAACAACCATAGAGCAGAAACAAGAGATCATTCATAAATATGAAGATGGTGTGCAGGTTGTTGAACTGGCTAGGCAGTACAACAAATATCAGTCAACAATATCCACCATACTGGCTAAGAAAAAGGACATTATGGGTGCTAAATTGATGCATCATTACAGACAAATGTTAAAACGAAGGGAAAAACAAATGTCTCTTAACAAATTTGTAGCGAGACAAACAAGCACTGAACCACAACCAGGTCCTAGTGGTATTCAGGCAAAACATAGGAGAGAGAGTACCCCAGAGAAAACATCACTGCCTGATGTGATAATGGAAGGGGACTCCCCTTCCAAACAGTAACAACTCTCCTCCTCCCCCCTTCATCACCATCTTCCATATGCCATCAAGAGCCCTCCATAAAGGTAAGATAAACTTAGGTACTGTATTGTAGTTAGAAAAAACATTGTATTCTCAGTATAAAATGTATTTGTATGTTAATATTTTGGAGGGTGGGGAACGGATTAATTAAATTTCCTTTATTTCTTATGGGAAAAATCGCTTCGACTTACGATATTTCGACTTACGATCCGTCTCTGGGAATGGATTAGCATCGTAAGTCGAGGCCCCATAGTTTGCCTCTGTTCTTTGGTAATATCACTTGCAGTCTCTTGGGGTAGACTGATGTATACTTTCCACTGTTACCTCATCTGTAAACTTGATAGCAAGTTCATATACAAAGGACTCATCAGGGTGGGACTTAATGTTAACTAGAGCCTGGCATGTGAGAAGTGTACTGAGAGAACCCTTGGTCCTGGCAAGGAAAAAAACAAAGGGCCATGCCCAGAAGGCGATAATTAAAAATGTCAAAATTATAAAAAAAAAAACATGATTCTGAAAGATCTTGATCAGATACGTTCCCAATTAGACTGTCTCAACAAATGAGAACACTGCATTTAATAACATCACAGGAGCAGAGCGTAACCTTCATATACTAATCATACAATACTGTATATGCTTTCTTTTCCTATTATTAAGACTCCAAAAAAATGACTAAATACAATTAAGATGACTTTCACCTCACATAATATAATACAATATAAAGTTGGACCAAGCAATAACTGGCATCACTGCGATTACAAACCTCGTTACAATGCCAGCGAAGAGGTATCTCTGGCCTAATACCCTTGACGCACACAACTTCATGCATGTCTTCAAAGGAAGGGTCTGGCGGCACACAGTTGAAGTAAGGCAACTGGTAGTCATCAGCTAAAAGATACCTCTCTCCATTCTCACTTGCACATCTGAAATTATATAATACACACCATAAGATTTTGCAACGTTTGTACGGTTATACACATTACGTAATTTAGGAAACATGTGGCTATAATTAAGTTTAAGAAATTGTTTACAGTGGCATCTAGGATAGTAAGTAGTTAAGAATTTGTTTAACTTTTGTTCCTATACACCATGACAAGTAACTTTTGTTCCTATACACCATGACAAGTAACTTTTGTTCCGATACACCATGACAAGTAACTTTTGTTCCGATACACCATGACAAGTAACTTTTGTTCCTATACACCATGACAAGTAACTCTTTGTTCCTATACACCATGACAAGTAACTTTTGTTCCTATACACCATGACAAGTAACTTTTGTTCCTATACACCATGACAAGTAACTTTTGTTCCTATACACCATGACAAGTAACTTTTGTTCCGATACACCATGACAAGTAACTTTTGTTCCTATACACCATGACAAGTAACTCTTTGTTCCTATACACCATGACAAGTAACTTTTGTTCCGATACTCCATGACAAGTAACTTTTGTTCCGATACACCATGACTAGTAACTTTTGTTCCGATACACCATGACAAGTAACTCTTTGTTCCGATACTCCATGACCAGTAACTTTTGTTCCTATACACCATGACAAGTAACTTTTGTTCCTATACACCATGACAAGTAACTCTTTGTTCCGATACACCATGACTAGTAACTTTTGTTCCTATACACCATGACAAGTAACTTTTGTTCCTATACACCATGACAAGTAACTCTTTGTTCCGATACACCATGACAAGTAACTTTTGTTCCTATACACCATGACAAGTAACTCTTTGTTCCGATACACCATGACAAGTAACTTTTGTTCCTATACACCATGACAAGTAACTTTTGTTCCGATACTCCATGACCAGTAACTTTTGTTCCGATACACCATGACAAGTAACTTTTGTTCCTATACACCATGACAAGCAACTTTTGTTCCGATACACCATGACAAGTAACTTTTGTTCCTATACACCATGACTAGTAACTTTTGTTCCTATACACCATGACAAGCAACTTTTGTTCCGATACACCATGACAAGTAACTTTTGTTCCGATACTCCATGACCAGTAACTTTGTTCCTATACACCATGACAAGTAACTTTTGTTCCTATACACCATGACAAGTAACTTTTGTTCCTATACACCATGACAAGCAACTTTTGTTCCTATACACCATGACAAGTAACTTTTGTTCCTATACACCATGACAAGTAACTCTTTGTTCCGATACACCATGACAAGTAACTTTTGTTCCTATACACCATGACAAGTAACTTTTGTTCCGATACTCCATGACAAGTAACTTTTGTTCCTATACACCATGACTAGTAACTTTTGTTCCGATACACCATGACAAGTAACTTTTGTTCCTATACACCATGACAAGTAACTGTTTGTTCCTATACACCATGACAAGTAACTCTTTGTTCCTATACACCATGACAAGTAACTTTTGTTCCGATACACCATGACAAGTAACTTTTGTTCCGATACTCCATGACCAGTAACTTTTGTTCCTATACACCATGACAAGCAACTTTTGTTCCGATACACCATGACAAGTAACTTTTGTTCCGATACTCCATGACCAGTAACTTTTGTTCCTATACACCATGACAAGTAACTTTGTTCCGATACTCCATGACAAGTAACTTTTGTTCCTATACACCATGACAAGTAACTTTTGTTCCGATACACCATGACAAGTAACTTTTGTTCCTATACACCATGACAAGTAACTTTTGTTCCGATACACCATGACAAGTAACTTTTGTTCCTATACACCATGACAAGTAACTTTGTTCCGATACACCACGACCAGTAACTTTTGTTCCTATACACCATGACTAGTAACTTTGTTCCTATACACCATGACAAGTAACTTTTGTTCCTATACACCATGACAAGTAACTTTGTTCCGATACACTATGACAAGTAACTCTTTGTTCCTATACAAAATGACTAGTAACTTTTGTTCTATACACCATGACAAGTAACTTTTGTTCCGATACACCATGACAAGTAACTTTTGTTCCTATACACCATGACAAGTAATTTTGTTCCGATACACCATGACAAGTAACTTTTGTTCCTATACACCATGACAAGTAACTTTTGTTCCGATACACCATGACTAGTAACTTTTGTTCCGATACACCATGACTAGTAACTTTTGTTCCGATACACCATGACAAGTAACTTTGTTCCGATACACCATGACAAGTAACTTTTGTTCCTATACACCATGACAAGTAACTTTTGTTCCTATACACCATGACAAGTAACTTTGTTCCGATACACCATGACAAGTAACTTTTGTTCCTATACACCATGACAAGTAACTTTTGTTCCTATACACCATGACAAGTAACTTTTGTTCCTATACACCATGACAAGTAACTTTTGTTCCTATACACCATGACAAGTAACTTTTGTTCCTATACACCATGACAAGTAACTTTTGTTCCTATACACCATGACAAGTAACTTTTGTTCCTATACACCATGACAAGTAACTTTTGTTCCTATACACCATGACAAGTAACTTTTGTTCCTATACACCATGACAAGTAACTTTTGTTCCTATACACCATGACAAGTAACTTTTGTTCCTATACACCATGACTAGTAACTTTTGTTCCTATACACCATGACAAGTAACTTTTGTTCCTATACACCATGACAAGTAACTTTTGTTCCGATACACCATGACTAGTAAATCTTGTTCCGATACACCATGACTAGTAAATCTTGTTCCGATACACCATGACTAGTAAATCTTGTTCCGATACACCATGACTAGTAAATCTTGTTCCGATACACCGTGACTAGTAAATCTTGTTCCGATACACCATGACTAGTAAATCTTGTTCCGATACACCATGACTAGTAAATCTTGTTCCGATACACCATGACTAGTAAATCTTGTTCCGATACACCATGACCAGTAACTTTTGCTATGATACACCATGACCAGTAACTTTTGTTCCAATATATTGCATCTAGTATGCTATCGTTTGTTGTCATTCCAATTGTTCTATTTGTTACCTTCAGTCTAAATACACACAATTCTACAATACAATTACTCTATGTGGACTTGTTTACTAGTTACTTATTTGTGGAATATTTCAGAATTTGTGGAGTAGTTAATCATTATCATTAATTCTTACCTTCTAGCTATTTCCCAGAGGACTAAGCCAAAGGAGTAAATATCTGCCATTTTAAGGGACTCGAAGCAACTTGTGTTTATAGTTTCGTTCAGCACCTCTGGAGCCATGTATCGGCGTGTTCCAACTTTGGGATTGGTGCCAAAGTCCAGTTCGTTGTTCTCACTGCGGAAAAGTAACAATATACATCATTTACTTTCAAAATTATGAATCATTTATAAATAATATTCCTATATCAAAAACAAGTGTCATACATTCACCAGATACAAGATATCACATTTAGCTCAGTTTCTACCTTATACCTCCTTATACCTGAAGCTAAATTATTATACTTTCTTTACATTCAACATTTATGTACTTATCATTAGCATATTCTTTAAAATAATAAAATTAGGCGACACAGTAGTTTAAGACACTGAATGTGGACATTAAAACCTTGAAGCATCGTACATTGTAATGGCAAAATGATGGTTAAATGCGCAAGTAATCTAATGATTTCAACCTTTAATCTCCACTGTTGGAGAACCAGTTTATTTTAGTCTATTCTACGATTCTTAATAGAATATGAGTCCTCGGAGCTCATAAACTATTTCACAGATAGGAAGGTAGATATACCTTCCTATCTCACTCGGCATGAACGGGTCGACTTGTAAACACATCATTCCAGCCCCTGCATTATGAGCGCACCAATCATCATCAGCATTATTTCCTGGTTTCTCACTTTCAAGGGATGGGGAGACATTCAGCTCACAGACAGTAGAGCTGTACAGGAAAAGAAGGGGAAAATATGCTCAAACATTAACTATGTCATACACACTACACAGCATTATGAAGAAGCCAACACAATCACACGGAAAAATAATCGAAACAGCACCCAACTACAGTGGCACCTCGACATCAGATTGCCCCAACTTACGATAAATTCGAGTTCCGATATAAATTTCATAAAAAAATGCGACTCGACATCCGATGGTGTCGTCGACATCCGATATTTGTTGGTACACGTTCAGGTCGGCCGAGCGCGTGGTTCCTGGTCACGCGGTCCGACCTGCCTCAGTTTACTACAGCTACCCGCTTAGTGACGATCGCGCCTATAAGAAATTCCACTTTTGTGGTGATTTTTTGCATTTTGAACATTAAAGTAATTATTTTCTATCGTGCCATGAGTCCCAAGAAAGTCAGTGGTAAGGCTCAACATATGAGATCCCATGTAAGAATGACCATAGAGCAGAAACAAGAGATCATTCGTAAATATGAAGATGGTGTGCAGGTAGGTGAACTTGCCAGGCAGTACAACAAATCTCAGTGAACGATATCCACCATACTAGCTAAGAAAAAGGACATTATGGGTGCTAAAGTGATGCATCATTACAGACAAATGTTAAAACGAATGGAAAAATAAATGTCTCTTGACAAATTTGTAGTGAGACAAACAAGCACTGAACCACAACCAGGTCCTAGTGGTATTCAGGCAAAACGTAGGAGAGAGAGTACCCCAGAGAAAACATCACTGCCTGATGTGATAATGGAAGGGGACGCCCCTTCCAAACAGTAACAACTCTCCTCCTCCCCCCTCATCACCATCTTCCATATGCCAACAAGAGCCCTCCATAAAGGTAAGAGTAACATTGGTACTGTATTGTAGTTAGAAAAAAACATTGTATTCAGTATAAAATGTATTTTTATGTTAATATTTTGGAGGGTGGGGAACGGATTAATTCAAATTCCTTTATTTCTTATGGGAAAATTCGCTTCGACTTCCGATATTTCGACATCCGATCCGTCTCTGGGAACGGACTAGCATCGAAAGGCAAGGCCCATTGTACATCAAAATAATAGATGTACAGTACAGTGCTCTTTATGAAATGTAATATAAAACATGCAAAATATTCACTCCTTCCTCCCAAAGTGTAGCCACCTAGCTTTGTACCCTAAAATTGATGACAAACTTCTCACATTCAAGCTATATTGTCTCACACTCGCGTATTTTACCATCACTTTGCAAATTACCTACTAAAAAAGTACACAAATAAGATTTGCTTATTTTATAGCTATATACTTTAATCATTGCAGCCATACTTATCGTATTTACGATAAATAATAAAAGAGCGTTGGATAAGTGTTCGTAACTTTTCTATATTCAGTGACTACACAAAAACTACAATGCATTTACCATTATTTATTCATCTATAATCTAAAGCATTTCAGAATATTTCAACAATTTATAATTATAACAAAATGATATCATAGAAAACTTCAAAAAAGAATATAAATATTTGACGCATCACTGAGAGGTCCGCACGGGCCACTGGACAGGTACTCTGGTGTGGGGCCACAGCCCACAAAGTGTTAAGGGATTTTAAGTGTTTACAATAATTTTGTGCAGAAAGCAGAGAATACTAGATCCCTCTAAACAAGGAACTAGCCACCAAAAAAATTTCACTTTAGTTGTCCATCACAAGGTGGCAGAACTGGGAGCTGCCGGCTCAGCCGATACACCCCGTCAGTCATGAGCTGACAAAAGACAAACCAAAGCATCTAAAGGGAACAGAAGAACCAAGGAAACCACTCTGGACCTACCAGAAAGAGGTGGGTTTATTATGCTTAATGTTGGATTACAGGGAGGACTCCCTGTTATCATCTCAACATAGAGATCAAAAACTAAGGGTGGAACCCAGGGCAGAAGACAGCAGCAGCCAGGAATCCCCTTTCCCCTCAAACAAGGAGAAAGCAGAACTGGGGAATGGAAAACACAGTAGACGAGGTTATTAACACCTGAAGAATATCGGCCCAAGAGCAGCCCACAGGCTGTATGAACAGCCTGTTCATCCCCACCACCAATGAAGACCCATCACCTCAAAAAAAGAGAGGCAGAGTCCAGGGTAAAGGCTTCCAAGAAAAACTGATCCAATAGATGACCCAACAAAAATATTCATCAAGGCAAACAGAACAAAAAACTGGGTCCAGTAAAATATTCATGGACCAAAGAAAAACAAGGAACATGCTAAACAAACACCAAGAACCCAATACTGCCACTACAATGAAAAACTGCCACTGCAGACTCAAGTGTGGCAATGTACTAAGGCCCAAAAGAACTAGAACCATGGCAGAGACACCAGAAAAATCACAAGCCCGCAAATGGCCCCTGCCCTTTCATTTCTTTCAACTGCCTGGTAGCCATTTGCAATGAGCTGATGACAACAAACTACAGCGGGAAATGGCGCACCACGATCAGGTGCGCCGCCTGGAAGCCATTTGCGGCAACACAAAATATCGCAATCAGAAACCCAAGTTTCACAAACCTGTATAGCAAAACTTTTACCCAAAATATAAACAACGAAAACTGCTGATCTGAGAGGATGCAACTGGGAGATTGGTGAACCCCGACAGAGAGAGTACAACTTCTGCCAAACTGTCACAGAAAACCCATTACTTCACTATCTTCTGGAATGGGAAGCAACCAACGACCTTTAGAAGAGGCTTTAAGACAGTCCTGAATCTTGCAGTGGCCACCCTGAAGCCATCACCACAACCACTCTCCTGGTCAAAAAAAGTTGTCCAGCAGCTGGACACCCTCATAAACACTGTCAAGCAGTATCCCTCCCCCGCGATAAACAGCTTGATGATTAAATGCAACCTCAGAATACTGAAAAGAATTACTGAAACAAACAATTGCACCACTTACGGGCTATCATGCCCGTGCCACTTCTTTGGGTGGCTTTAATCTTTACCAATCAATCATCGAATAATAACTAGTCTACTACTTTCAAGTGTGGTCTAGAACAGACACTTGCGAGATACTGTACCGACTCTTAGTGCGCTCAACTCACACCATTTCTCGCCAAGTGTCCCCTCCAAACTTCTGTATACTTGACCAAATATAAATATTCTTAGTGTTTGTGTTTATTGTCACCATACTTTATCGAACCAATAGAACCGTTACATTGGTGACCCAGGGAGTGAAAAGAACACCTAGTCACAAACTAGACCTTCGGCGTGGATTTAACTACCAGGTTTCCAGCATACAGCGCAAATGAACGAGAATTTTGGTATCATGCAGATGGAGGCTATTTTCGACCAGCACGAAATTACGACTGAGAAATCCCGATATGCCTGTACCCTGCCAACACTGCCCTCGGAGGGCTATGCACACTGCCTTCGCTGTCATCCACCGCACCATCACCAGACACAAGGACGTACACCACACTGAAGGCTGCTCTTCTACAAGCAAAGCTGAAACGCCGCATTCAACAACGGGATCAACTCCTCACTGACAAAGATTAGCAGACAAAACACCAGTCCAGCTTCTGCGGCATATTCAGTATGTAATGCATAATGCAACTGGTCCAGCCCCCACCGAGATTGTGAGATCACTCTAGATACAACTCTGTCCAAAACACACTCAACCGGCCCTATTCAGTAGGGCTGACGACACCCATTATCCCAGCTGGCTACACTGGCAGACCGGCTTCATACGTCTAATAATGCTACGCTGCCCCACCTCAGTGATACACAGCCGACTACAGACACCCAACAACTCGGCGTCCTCCAGAACCGGCGTTTATTGCACCCAGGGAGGACGTACCACGCGAATCCAGTAATCATGATCTAGGCGACAGCAAGAACACCGAGGAGAGCTTTGTTCTTACCACCAGAGGCTCGGACACCAAGCCCACAACCGTAGGGCTCCTTGTTCCTGGTGGGGAAACTACTTCGGCGGGGACTATTAACGGCCAGTGACCCTGCCATTTCAAACACTACACTGCTTTACATATCTGACATCATAAACCCTACGCCGTTTCCTCCTCGCTGACACAGGAGCAGCAGCTAGTATGTTTGCCTCCCCCCCACTGGTCAAAACCAACCCGCACTCCTGGTTTGGACTTACGTGCCACCAATGGTACGTCCGTCCGTCCGTACATATGGGACCCGCGCCCTGGTTCTCGATTTCGCCTCTCTGGGTCACTTTACGTGGACTTTCCTCATAGCGAATGTGGAACAACCCATTCTTGGATGCGATTTCCTGCAACACCATCGACTTATTGTGGACTCCGCAGGTGCAGTACACTCGAGCCTTCTCTAGTACCTCTACACAGGTTAACACCATCACCCCAGTCGCATCTACGGAACTTCAGATGCGACTGGGGTGACTTCAGATGCGACTATAGTATGACTGCACTCCTGGATGAATTCAAAAATGTGACCCAACCCGCCAGCCCTCGTTCAGAAGTGCAACATACGATTACACATCACATTACTACAACGGTAGCACCTACCTTCGCCACCACGACCACTCCGCCTGGCACCGGAACGATTTGCGGTAGCACGTGCTGAATTCAACAAGCTACGGAGGCAAGAATAATCCATGGGCTTCACCTCTCCATATGGTCCCGAAAACCGCCCCAGGGGAATGGCGCCCATGCGGGGACTAACAGGGCTCTCAACGTTCGTACTCTGCCGGATCGCTACCCAATACCACAAATCCAGGATTTCTTCTCACAGGCTTGAGCAACGCACCGTTTTTTTTTTTTTGAAAATTGCCTTGTGCGGCATTTCAACAGATCCCTGTGGAACCGGCAGACATTCCGAAACAGCGATCACAACACCTTTAGGACTGTTTGAATTCGTCCGGATGCCTTTTGGTCCTACGGAATGCAGCACAGACATTCCAAACGCTTCATCGACCAAGTAGTTAAGGAACCTTCCTTTGTGCTACGCCTACATTGACGATCTGCTGGTGGCCAGGAAATCACCAACAGAACCAGGCTGCTACACCTCCGACTTCTTCTCACCCGTCTGCGCAACGTCGGCTTGCAGCTCAACCTCGAGAAGTGTATTTTTCCATGTTCCAGAGCTGAATTTCTTGGGACACCGTGTGTCAGCATCAGGGGTCCAACCACTAGAGGAAAATCGAGGCAATCAAGGAATTCCCGCGCTCATCCACTCCAAAGAAGTTGCAAGAACTTCTTGGCGTGTTGTGAATTTTTATCATCGATTCATCCCACGTTGTTCGGACATCTTGCGACACTTATACGACCTCTTACGTGATCGGAAACACACGTCCCGTCTTCCGTTGGAGTGGACTCCCCAGGCAGAGACAGCATTCACCGACATAAAACACAAGCTGGAGGAATTCACCTTACTCGCACACCCAGTGTCTGACGCTCCCACCAATCTCTCTACCGACGACGATCCAACACATGAGCAATTGGTGCTGTACTACATACAGCTCATTGAAGGAGAAATCGCCCCAATTGCATTCTTTTCAGCGCGCCTGTCACCCACTGAAGAGAATTACAGCCCTTTTGATAGTGAACTGCTCGCCATGTACTCAGCCATACAACATTTCAGGCACTTTCTCGAGGGGCGGAACTCCCACATCCTCATAGACCACAAACCCCTCACTTGTGCACTGGCGGCCAAGGGTGTTGCTCACTCTCCTCGAGTAGCCAACCACCTGGGATTTATCTCCCAATTCACCTTGGATATCCGCCATGTCAAAGAAACTAACAATGTCATAACCGATGCACTGTCTCGACCCCCCATAAACCATGTCTTGTTGTTCTTATGTTCGTTCCTGCTCTTCTCTCTCTCTCTCTCTTAAAAAATTTTTTTTCTCTCTCTTTTCTTCGCTCTCCTCTCTCTCTCTCGTCTTCTCTCTACTCTCCATCTGCTCTCTGCGACTCTCTATTTTTTTTCTCTCTGTCTTCCTATACACTAACTTTCACCTCTTTCTCCGCTCTCGCTCTATCTTCTCTCTCTCCAATCTTTCTGTCCCTCTTCTACCTCTCTGCTCCTGGTCTCTATATCATTCTCTGCCAGCTATGCTATATCATTACGATCTCTCTCTCTCTCAAGTTCTCTATCTCTGTCTCTCTCTCTAACTTCTCTCTTCTCTTCTCTCTCCTTCTCCACTCCTCCCCCTCTCCCCTCTCTACTTTGACATACAAAGGAAACCGAGAGTTAGTATAAACGGAGTAAAGTCAGAGTGAGATAATGTTGTTAGTGGAGTGTCTCAAGGCTCTGTCCTGGGACCTCTGTTTTTATAATATATATAAATTATTAGATTCAGGTGGTTTGAGTTCGCAACATCTGCAAATTTGCAGATGATTACAAAAATCGTTAGGGAAATAACACGAAAGAAGACTCACTATATATAGGATCAATTATTAGATCTGACGGCCGAGTTCCTTGTCCCGAAACTCGGGAAGGAATCCCACTGCAAAAGCCCCAGCAAAAGCCGAGGGGGGGGGGGGGGGGTGGGAGGCGGAGCGGGGGGGGACCACATGGCCCCAGGCACTGGATGATGGGAAGGAAGAAGCACCAAGGAATAGCCACAGGAGGGACCAGGACTAGCACCAAGCATCGGCTCATGGAGAACAAGTACATATAAAAGGGGCGAAAAATGTGAAATTAGAAGTTGGAGTTTAAGGAAATTGGCGTAATATCCACGAATATTACATTGAAGAAGAATAGACATCGACAAAAGAGAAAGGACAGCAACTGGAGACAATGAAGAAAACAAAGGTGAAAAAGGAAACCAGCACGTTAAAGAAGCGCATGATCAGGATCAATCAGCGAAGTCAGGGTTATATGGGCATGGGTAAACTGTAGGTAGGAAGGGAGGGACGACGCAGAAGACGGCTAGGATAGGAGGGAAAGACTGGAGGGTCGAAGGGAGCGAGCAGACAGAGGCAGAACAGCAGATTTTGACATCCCACCCCGCACTTACCTAAAGAGCGAGGATCCTGGTAAGATCGATTCTTCAGGGTCAACCAGTGGTGCACCTCAGTCAAGGGCAGCAACCGAAGGGAAAGCGGGGACCAAAGAAATCTCCATAGAGGACAGGGCACAACCACCGAAGGGATGAGGATGGAGCGAGTGTCGAGAGTTAGGGGGCGAGGAAGAAAGCGAAGCCTCTTCTTACCCGCCGGGGAGGAGGAAGGAGAGGAGTCGGCTTTCGCTTCTGACTCAAGAGAGGGAGTCCAGCATAAACGTACTGGGCAACGCATTCAAGCATCTCAACCAGGAGAAGCAGAATGAAGAGCAAACAACACGATGGCCGCCTAGGAGAGTGATGGACATCCAGCCCGCACAGAAGTGCGACGTGGAAAACTAAGGACGGAGGAGAAGGATGGAAGTTGGATCGGAGGGAGACGAGGAAGAAGACACAGGAGACAAGACGACTTGGTTGAAAGAAGGGGAACCCCAGACAGAGAACATGAGGGAGGGACCCCTCGGGACAGAACTTAAAGGAACAGAGGCAGCGGCGCATCTGGGTCTAAGGGCCTGGAAACGGTTGTGAGACTGAAAAGGTGGGAAGGACGAGGAAGAGAGAGGAGAGCACACACACACGAGCATAAGAAACAGCGAAAGGGGGGAGATGGTGAACTTGGCGCCTCGCCTCAGGAAAAGACAAACCGTTTCCGCGGCTTCAAGGTGAGGACGTCTGCCTCCGGTTCTTGTAATATACACA
>WNGS01061554.1:0-14527 GCA_020271785.1 Procambarus virginalis
AAATGCTATGCCCAAGATTACCATCCGAGTGCCGGCGGGAAGTGGTTCATATAGCCTCGGCTATCACTTCCTTATGTCCGGTCGTGATGGTCAAGTGGTTTAAGGCGTCCCTGTACATACCAGTTGCGTTGCTCCTGGGAGTATGGGTTCGAGTCACTTCTGGGGTGTGAGTTTTCAGTTGTATCTAGTCCTGGGGACCATTCAGGCTTGTTTGCATTTGTGTTCCTCACGTGTTGCCCCAAAAAATGAGGTGATTTGATAAAATGCTATGCCCAAGATTACCATCCGAGTGCCGGCGGGGAAGTGGTTCATATAGCCTCGGCTATCACTTCCTTATGTCCGGTCGTGATGGTCAAGTGGTTTAAGGCGTCCCTGTACATACCAGTTGCGTTGCTCCTGGGAGTATGGGTTCGAGTCACTTCTGGGGTGTGAGTTTTCAGTTGTATCTAGTCCTGGGGACCATTCAGGCTTGTTTGCATTTGTGTTCCTCACGTGTTGCCCCAAAAAATGAGGTGATTTGATAAAATGCTATGCCCAAGATTACCATCCGAGTGCCGGCGGGGAAGTGGTTCATATAGCCTCGGCTATCACTTCCTTATGTCCGGTCGTGATGGTCAAGTGGTTTAAGGCGTCCCTGTACATACCAGTTGCGTTGCTCCTGGGAGTATGGTTCGAGTCACTTCTGGGGTGTGAGTTTTCAGTTGTATCTAGTCCTGGGGACCATTCAGGCTTGTTTGCATTTGTGTTCCTCACGTGTTGCCCCAAAAAATGAGGTGATTTGATAAAATGCTATGCCCAAGATTACCATCCGAGTGCCGGCGGGGAAGTGGTTCATATAGCCTCGGCTATCACTTCCTTATGTCCGGTCGTGATGGTCAAGTGGTTTAAGGCGTCCCTGTACATACCAGTTGCGTTGCTCCTGGGAGTATGGGTTCGAGTCACTTCTGGGGTGTGAGTTTTCAGTTGTATCTAGTCTGGGGACCATTCAGGCTTGTTTGCATTTGTGTTCCTCACGTGTTGCCCCAAAAAATGAGGTGATTTGATAAAATGCTATGCCAAGATTACCATCCGAGTGCCGGCGGGGAAGTGGTTCATATAGCCTCGGCTATCACTTCCTTATGTCCGGTCGTGATGGTCAAGTGGTTTAAGGCGTCCCTGTACATACCAGTTGCGTTGCTCCTGGGAGTATGGGTTCGAGTCACTTCTGGGGTGTGAGTTTTCAGTTGTATCTAGTCCTGGGGACCATTCAGGCTTGTTTGCATTTGTGTTCCTCACGTGTTGCCCCAAAAAATGAGGTGATTTGATAAAATGCTATGCCCAAGATTACCATCCGAGTGCCGGCGGGGAAGTGGTTCATATAGCCTCGGCTATCACTTCCTTATGTCCGGTCGTGATGGTCAAGTGGTTTAAGGCGTCCCTGTACATACCAGTTGCGTTGCTCCTGGGAGTATGGGTTCGAGTCACTTCTGGGGTGTGAGTTTTCAGTTGTATCTAGTCCTGGGGACCATTCAGGCTTGTTTGCATTTGTGTTCCTCACGTGTTGCCCCAAAAAATGAGGTGATTTGATAAAATGCTATGCCCAAGATTACCATCCGAGTGCCGGCGGGGAAGTGTTCATATAGCCTCGGCTATCACTTCCTTATGTCCGGTCGTGATGGTCAAGTGGTTTAAGGCGTCCCTGTACATACCAGTTGCGTTGCTCCTGGGAGTATGGGTTCGAGTCACTTCTGGGGTGTGAGTTTTCAGTTGTATCTAGTCCTGGGGACCATTCAGGCTTGTTTGCATTTGTGTTCCTCACGTGTTGCCCCAAAAAATGAGGTGATTTGATAAAATGCTATGCCCAAGATTACCATCCGAGTGCCGGCGGGGAAGTGGTTCATATAGCCTCGGCTATCACTTCCTTATGTCCGGTCGTGATGGTCAAGTGGTTTAAGGCGTCCCTGTACATACCAGTTGCGTTGCTCCTGGGAGTATGGGTTCGAGTCACTTCTGGGGTGTGAGTTTTCAGTTGTATCTAGTCCTGGGGACCATTCAGGCTTGTTTGCATTTGTGTTCCTCACGTGTTGCCCCAAAAAATGAGGTGATTTGATAAAATGCTATGCCCAAGATTACCATCCGAGTGCCGGCGGGGAAGTGGTTCATATAGCCTCGGCTATCACTTCCTTATGTCCGGTCGTGATGGTCAAGTGGTTTAAGGCGTCCCTGTACATACCAGTTGCGTTGCTCCTGGGAGTATGGGTTCGAGTCACTTCTGGGGTGTGAGTTTTCAGTTGTATCTAGTCCTGGGGACCATTCAGGCTTGTTTGCATTTGTGTTCCTCACGTGTTGCCCCAAAAAATGAGGTGATTGATAAAATGCTATGCCCAAGATTACCATCCGAGTGCCGGCGGGGAAGTGGTTCATATAGCCTCGGCTATCACTTCCTTATGTCCGGTCGTGATGGTCAAGTGGTTTAAGGCGTCCCTGTACATACCAGTTGCGTTGCTCCTGGGAGTATGGGTTCGAGTCACTTCTGGGGTGTGAGTTTTCAGTTGTATCTAGTCCTGGGGACCATTCAGGCTTGTTTGCATTTGTGTTCCTCACGTGTTGCCCCAAAAAATGAGGTGATTTGATAAAATGCTATGCCCAAGATTACCATCCGAGTGCCGGCGGGGAAGTGGTTCATATAGCCTCGGCTATCACTTCCTTATGTCCGGTCGTGATGGTCAAGTGGTTTAAGGCGTCCCTGTACATACCAGTTGCGTTGCTCCTGGGAGTATGGGTTCGAGTCACTTCTGGGGTGTGAGTTTTCAGTTGTATCTAGTCCTGGGGACCATTCAGGCTTGTTTGCATTTGTGTTCCTCACGTGTTGCCCCAAAAAATGAGGTGATTTGATAAAATGCTATGCCCAAGATTACCATCCGAGTGCCGGCGGGGAAGTGGTTCATATAGCCTCGGCTATCACTTCCTTATGTCCGGTCGTGATGGTCAAGTGGTTTAAGGCGTCCCTGTACATACCAGTTGCGTTGCTCCTGGGAGTATGGGTTCGAGTCACTTCTGGGGTGTGAGTTTTCAGTTGTATCTAGTCCTGGGGACCATTCAGGCTTGTTTGCATTTGTGTTCCTCACGTGTTGCCCCAAAAAATGAGGTGATTTGATAAAATGCTATGCCCAAGATTACCATCCGAGTGCCGGCGGGGAAGTGGTTCATATAGCCTCGGCTATCACTTCCTTATGTCCGGTCGTGATGGTCAAGTGGTTTAAGGCGTCCCTGTACATACCAGTTGCGTTGCTCCTGGGAGTATGGGTTCGAGTCACTTCTGGGGTGTGAGTTTTCAGTTGTATCTAGTCCTGGGGACCATTCAGGCTTGTTTGCATTTGTGTTCCTCACGTGTTGCCCCAAAAATGAGGTGATTTGATAAAATGCTATGCCCAAGATTACCATCCGAGTGCCGGCGGGGAAGTGGTTCATATAGCCTCGGCTATCACTTCCTTATGTCCGGTCGTGATGGTCAAGTGGTTTAAGGCGTCCCTGTACATACCAGTTGCGTTGCTCCTGGGAGTATGGGTTCGAGTCACTTCTGGGGTGTGAGTTTTCAGTTGTATCTAGTCCTGGGGACCATTCAGGCTTGTTTGCATTTGTGTTCCTCACGTGTTGCCCCAAAAAATGAGGTGATTTGATAAAATGCTATGCCCAAGATTACCATCCGAGTGCCGGCGGGGAAGTGGTTCATATAGCCTCGGCTATCACTTCCTTATGTCCGGTCGTGATGGTCAAGTGGTTTAAGGCGTCCCTGTACATACCAGTTGCGTTGCTCCTGGGAGTATGGGTTCGAGTCACTTCTGGGGTGTGAGTTTTCAGTTGTATCTAGTCCTGGGGACCATTCAGGCTTGTTTGCATTTGTGTTCCTCACGTGTTGCCCCAAAAAATGAGGTGATTTGATAAAATGCTATGCCCAAGATTACCATCCGAGTGCCGGCGGGGAAGTGGTTCATATAGCCTCGGCTATCACTTCCTTATGTCCGGTCGTGATGGTCAAGTGGTTTAAGGCGTCCCTGTACATACCAGTTGCGTTGCTCCTGGGAGTATGGGTTCGAGTCACTTCTGGGGTGTGAGTTTTCAGTTGTATCTAGTCCTGGGGACCATTCAGGCTTGTTTGCATTTGTGTTCCTCACGTGTTGCCCCAAAAAATGAGGTGATTTGATAAAATGCTATGCCCAAGATTACCATCCGAGTGCCGGCGGGGAAGTGGTTCATATAGCCTCGGCTATCACTTCCTTATGTCCGGTCGTGATGGTCAAGTGGTTTAAGGCGTCCCTGTACATACCAGTTGCGTTGCTCCTGGGAGTATGGGTTCGAGTCACTTCTGGGGTGTGAGTTTTCAGTTGTATCTAGTCCTGGGGACCATTCAGGCTTGTTTGCATTTGTGTTCCTCACGTGTTGCCCCAAAAAATGAGGTGATTTGATAAAATGCTATGCCCAAGATTACCATCCGAGTGCCGGGCGGGGAAGTGGTTCATATAGCCTCGGCTATCACTTCCTTATGTCCGGTCGTGATGGTCAAGTGGTTTAAGGCGTCCCTGTACATACCAGTTGCGTTGCTCCTGGGAGTATGGGTTCGAGTCACTTCTGGGGTGTGAGTTTTCAGTTGTATCTAGTCCTGGGGACCATTCAGGCTTGTTTGCATTTGTGTTCCTCACGTGTTGCCCCAAAAAATGAGGTGATTTGATAAAATGCTATGCCCAAGATTACCATCCGAGTGCCGGCGGCGGGGAAGTGGTTCATATAGCCTCGGCTATCACTTCCTTATGTCCGGTCGTGATGGTCAAGTGGTTTAAGGCGTCCCTGTACATACCAGTTGCGTTGCTCCTGGGAGTATGGGTTCGAGTCACTTCTGGGGTGTGAGTTTTCAGTTGTATCTAGTCCTGGGGACCATTCAGGCTTGTTTGCATTTGTGTTCCTCACGTGTTGCCCCAAAAAATGAGGTGATTTGATAAAATGCTATGCCCAAGATTACCATCCGAGTGCCGGCGGGAAGTGGTTCATATAGCCTCGGCTATCACTTCCTTATGTCCGGTCGTGATGGTCAAGTGGTTTAAGGCGTCCCTGTACATACCAGTTGCGTTGGTCCTGGGAGTATGGGTTCTAGTCACTTCTGGGGTGTGAGTTTTCAGTTGTATCTAGTCCTGGGGACCATTCAGGCTTGTTTGCATTTGTGTTCCTCACGTGTTGCCCCAAAAAATGAGGTGATTTGATAAAATGCTATGCCCAAGATTACCATCCGAGTGCCGGCGGGGAAGTGGTTCATATATCCTCGGCTATCACTTCCTTATGTCCGGTCGTGATGGTCAAGTGGTTTAAGGCGTCCCTGTACATACCAGTTGCGTTGCTCCTGGGAGTATGGGTTCGAGTCACTTCTGGGGTGGAGTTTTCAGTTGTATCTAGTCCTGGGGACCATTCAGGCTTGTTTGCATTTGTGTTCCTCACGTTTTGCCCAAAAATGAGGTGATTTGATAAAATGCTATGCCCAAGATTACCATCCGAGTGCCGGCGGGGAAGTGGTTCATATAGCCTTGGCTATCACTTCCTTATGTCGGTCGTGATGGTCAAGTGGTTTAAGGCGTCCCTGTACATACCAGTTGCGTTGCTCCTGGGAGTATGGGTTCGAGTCACTTCTGGGGTGTGAGTTTTCAGTTGTATCTAGTCCTGGGGACCATTCAGGCTTGTTTGCATTTGTGTTCCTCACGTGTTGCCCCAAAAATGAGGTGTGATAAAATGCTATGCCCAAGATTACCATCCGAGTGCCGGCGGGGAAGTGGTTCATATAGCCTCGGCTATCACTTCCTTATGTCCGGTCGTGATGGTCAAGTGGTTTAAGGCGTCCCTGTACATACCAGTTGCGTTGCTCCTGGGAGTATGGGTTCGAGTCACTTCTGGGGTGTGAGTTTTCAGTTATATCTAGTCCTGGGGACCATTCAGGCTTGTTTGCATTTGTGTTCCTCACGTGTTGCCCAAAAAATGAGGTGATTTGATAAAATGCTATGCCCAGATTACCATCCGAGTGCCGGCGGGGAAGTGGTTCATATAGCCTCGGCTATCACTTCCTATGTCCGGTCGTGATGGTCAAGTGGTTTAAGGCGTCCCTGTACATACCAGTTGCGTTGCTCCTGGAGTATGGTTCGAGTCACTTCTGGGGTGTGAGTTTTCAGTTGTATCTAGTCCTGGGGACCATTCAGGCTTTTTGCATTTGTGTTCCTCACGTGTTGCCCCAAAAAATGAGGTGATTTGATAAAATGCTATGCCCAAGATTACCATCCGAGTGCCGGCGGGGAAGTGGTTCATATAGCCTCGGCTATCACTTCCTTATGTCCGGTCGTGATGGTCAAGTGGTTTAAGGCGTCCCTGTACATACCAGTTGCGTTGCTCCTGGAGTATGGGTTCGAGTCACTTCTGGGTGTGAGTTTTCAGTTGTATCTAGTCCTGGGGACCATTCAGGCTTGTTTGCATTTGTGTTCCTCACGTGTTGCCCCAAAAATGAGGTGATTTGATAAAATGCTATGCCCAAGATTACCATCCGAGTGCCGGCGGGGAAGTGGTTCATATAGCCTTGGCTATCACTTCCTTATGTCCGGTCGTGATGGTCAGTGGTTTAAGGCGTCCCTGTACATACCAGTTGCGTTGCTCCTGGAGTATGGGTTCGAGTCACTTTGGGGTGTGAGTTTTTTCAGTTGTATCTAGTCCTGGGGACCATTCAGGCTTGTTTGCATTTGTGTTCCTCACGTGTTGCCCAAAAAATGAGGTGATTTGATAAAATGCTATGCCCAAGATTACCATCCGAGTGCCGGCGGGGAAGTGGTTCATATAGCCTCGGCTATCACTTCCTTATGTCCGGTCGTGATGGTCAAGTGGTTTAAGGCGTCCCTGTACATACCAGTTGCGTTGCTCCTGGGAGTATGGGTTCGAGTCACTTCTGGGGTGTGAGTTTTCAGTTGTATCTAGTCCTGGGGACCATTCAGGCTTGTTTGCATTTGTGTTCCTCACGTGTTGCCCCAAAAAATGAGGTGATTTGATAAAATGCTATGCCCAAGATTACCATCCGAGTGCCGGCGGGGAAGTGGTTCATATAGCCTCGGCTATCACTTCCTTATGTCCGGTCGTGATGGTCAAGTGGTTTAAGGCGTCCTGTACATACCAGTTGCGTTGCTCCTGGGAGTATGGGTTCGAGTCACTTCTGGGGTGTGAGTTTTCAGTTGTATCTAGTCCTGGGGACCATTCAGGCTTGTTTGCATTTGTGTTCCTCACGTGTTGCCCCAAAAAATGAGGTGATTTGATAAAATGCTATGCCCAAGATTACCATCCGAGTGCCGGCGGGGAAGTGGTTCATATAGCCTCGGCTATCACTTCCTTATGTCCGGTCGTGATGGTCAAGTGGTTTAAGGCGTCCCTGTACATACCAGTTGCGTTGCTCCTGGGAGTATGGGTTCGAGTCACTTCTGGGGTGTGAGTTTTCAGTTGTATCTAGTCCTGGGGACCATTCAGGCTTGTTTGCATTTGTGTTCCTCACGTGTTGCCCCAAAAAATGAGGTGATTTGATAAAATGCTATGCCCAAGATTACCATCCGAGTGCCGGCGGGGAAGTGGTTCATATAGCCTCGGCTATCACTTCCTTATGTCCGGTCGTGATGGTCAAGTGGTTTAAGGCGTCCCTGTACATACCAGTTGCGTTGCTCCTGGGAGTATGGGTTCGAGTCACTTCTGGGGTGTGAGTTTTCAGTTGTATCTAGTCCTGGGGACCATTCAGGCTTGTTTGCATTTGTGTTCCTCACGTGTTGCCCAAAAAATGAGGTGATTTGATAAAATGCTATGCCCAAGATTACCATCCGAGTGCCGGCGGGGAAGTGGTTCATATAGCTCGGCTATCACTTCCTTATGTCCGGTCGTGATGGTCAAGTGGTTTAAGGCGTCCCTGTACATACCAGTTGCGTTGCTCCTGGGAGTATGGGTTCGAGTCACTTCTGGGGTGTGAGTTTTCAGTTGTATCTAGTCCTGGGGACCATTCAGGCTTGTTTGCATTTGTGTTCCTCACGTGTTGCCCCAAAAAATGAGGTGATTTGATAAAATGCTATGCCCAAGATTACCATCCGAGTGCCGGCGGGGAAGTGGTTCATATAGCCTCGGCTATCACTTCCTTATGTCCGGTCGTGATGGTCAAGTGGTTTAAGGCGTCCCTGTACATACCAGTTGCGTTGCTCCTGGGAGTATGGGTTCGAGTCACTTCTGGGGTGTGAGTTTTCAGTTGTATCTAGTCCTGGGGACCATTCAGGCTTGTTTGCATTTGTGTTCCTCACGTGTTGCCCCAAAAAATGAGGTGATTTGATAAAATGCTATGCCCAAGATTACCATCCGAGTGCCGGCGGGGAAGTGGTTCATATAGCCTCGGCTATCACTTCCTTATGTCCGGTCGTGATGGTCAAGTGGTTTAAGGCGTCCCTGTACATACCAGTTGCGTTGCTCCTGGGAGTATGGGTTCGAGTCACTTCTGGGGTGTGAGTTTTCAGTTGTATCTAGTCCTGGGGACCATTCAGGCTTGTTTGCATTTGTGTTCCTCACGTGTTGCCCCAAAAATGAGGTGATTTGATAAAATGCTATGCCCAAGATTACCATCCGAGTGCCGGCGGGGAAGTGGTTCATATAGCCTCGGCTATCACTTCCTTATGTCCGGTCGTGATGGTCAAGTGGTTTAAGGCGTCCCTGTACATACCAGTTGCGTTGCTCCTGGGAGTATGGGTTCGAGTCACTTCTGGGGTGTGAGTTTTCAGTTGTATCTAGTCCTGGGGACCATTCAGGCTTGTTTGCATTTGTGTTCCTCACGTGTTGCCCCAAAAAATGAGGTGATTTGATAAAATGCTATGCCCAAGATTACCATCCGAGTGCCGGCGGGGAAGTGGTTCATATAGCCTCGGCTATCACTTCCTTATGTCCGGTCGTGATGGTCAAGTGGTTTAAGGCGTCCCTGTACATACCAGTTGCGTTGCTCCTGGGAGTATGGGTTCGAGTCACTTCTGGGGTGTGAGTTTTCAGTTGTATCTAGTCCTGGGGACCATTCAGGCTTGTTTGCATTTGTGTTCCTCACGTGTTGCCCCAAAAATGAGGTGATTTGATAAAATGCTATGCCCAAGATTACCATCCGAGTGCCGGCGGGGAAGTGGTTCATATAGCCTCGGCTATCACTTCCTTATGTCCGGTCGTGATGGTCAAGTGGTTTAAGGCGTCCCTGTACATACCAGTTGCGTTGCTCCTGGGAGTATGGGTTCGAGTCACTTCTGGGGTGTGAGTTTTCAGTTGTATCTAGTCCTGGGGACCATTCAGGCTTGTTTGCATTTGTGTTCCTCACGTGTTGCCCCAAAAAATGAGGTGATTTGATAAAATGCTATGCCCAAGATTACCATCCGAGTGCCGGCGGGGAAGTGGTTCATATAGCCTCGGCTATCACTTCCTTATGTCCGGTCGTGATGGTCAAGTGGTTTAAGGCGTCCCTGTACATACCAGTTGCGTTGCTCCTGGGAGTATGGGTTCGAGTCACTTCTGGGGTGTGAGTTTTCAGTTGTATCTAGTCCTGGGGACCATTCAGGCTTGTTTGCATTTGTGTTCCTCACGTGTTGCCCCAAAAAATGAGGTGATTTGATAAAATGCTATGCCCAAGATTACCATCCGAGTGCCGGCGGGGAAGTGGTTCATATAGCCTCGGCTATCACTTCCTTATGTCCGGTCGTGATGGTCAAGTGGTTTAAGGCGTCCCTGTACATACCAGTTGCGTTGCTCCTGGGAGTATGGGTTCGAGTCACTTCTGGGGTGTGAGTTTTCAGTTGTATCTAGTCCTGGGGACCATTCAGGCTTGTTTGCATTTGTGTTCCTCACGTGTTGCCCCAAAAATGAGGTGATTTGATAAAATGCTATGCCCAAGATTACCATCCGAGTGCCGGCGGGGAAGTGGTTCATATAGCCTCGGCTATCACTTCCTTATGTCCGGTCGTGATGGTCAAGTGGTTTAAGGCGTCCCTGTACATACCAGTTGCGTTGCTCCTGGGAGTATGGGTTCGAGTCACTTCTGGGGTGTGAGTTTTCAGTTGTATCTAGTCCTGGGGACCATTCAGGCTTGTTTGCATTTGTGTTCCTCACGTGTTGCCCCAAAAAATGAGGTGATTTGATAAAATGCTATGCCCAAGATTACCATCCGAGTGCCGGCGGGGAAGTGGTTCATATAGCCTCGGCTATCACTTCCTTATGTCCGGTCGTGATGGTCAAGTGGTTTAAGGCGTCCCTGTACATACCAGTTGCGTTGCTCCTGGGAGTATGGGTTCGAGTCACTTCTGGGGTGTGAGTTTTCAGTTGTATCTAGTCCTGGGGACCATTCAGGCTTGTTTGCATTTGTGTTCCTCACGTGTTGCCCAAAAAATGAGGTGATTTGATAAAATGCTATGCCAAGATTACCATCCGAGTGCCGGCGGGGAAGTGGTTCATATAGCCTCGGCTATCACTTCCTTATGTCCGGTCGTGATGGTCAAGTGGTTTAAGGCGTCCCTGTACATACCAGTTGCGTTGCTCCTGGGAGTATGGGTTCGAGTCACTTCTGGGGTGTGAGTTTTCAGTTGTATCTAGTCCTGGGGACCATTCAGGCTTGTTTGCATTTGTGTTCCTCACGTGTTGCCCCAAAAAATGAGGTGATTTGATAAAATGCTATGCCCAAGATTACCATCCGAGTGCCGGCGGGGAAGTGGTTCATATAGCCTCGGCTATCACTTCCTTATGTCCGGTCGTGATGGTCAAGTGGTTTAAGGCGTCCCTGTACATACCAGTTGCGTTGCTCCTGGGAGTATGGGTTCGAGTCACTTCTGGGGTGTGAGTTTTCAGTTGTATCTAGTCCTGGGGACCATTCAGGCTTGTTTGCATTTGTGTTCCTCACGTGTTGCCCCAAAAAATGAGGTGATTTGATAAAATGCTATGCCCAAGATTACCATCCGAGTGCCGGCGGGGAAGTGGTTCATATAGCCTCGGCTATCACTTCCTTATGTCCGGTCGTGATGGTCAAGTGGTTTAAGGCGTCCTGTACATACCAGTTGCGTTGCTCCTGGGAGTATGGGTTCGAGTCACTTCTGGGGTGTGAGTTTTCAGTTGTATCTAGTCCTGGGGACCATTCAGGCTTGTTTGCATTTGTGTTCCTCACGTGTTGCCCCAAAAAATGAGGTGATTGATAAAATGCTATGCCCAAGATTACCATCCGAGTGCCGGCGGGGAAGTGGTTCATATAGCTCGGCTATCACTTCCTTATGTCCGGTCGTGATGGTCAAGTGGTTTAAGGCGTCCCTGTACATACCAGTTGCGTTGCTCCTGGGAGTATGGGTTCGAGTCACTTCTGGGGTGTGAGTTTTCAGTTGTATCTAGTCCTGGGGACCATTCAGGCTTGTTTGCATTTGTGTTCCTCACGTGTTGCCCCAAAAAATGAGGTGATTTGATAAAATGCTATGCCCAAGATTACCATCCGGTGCCGGCGGGGAGTGGTTCATATAGCCTCGGCTATCACTTCTTATGTCGGTCGTGATGGTCAAGTGGTTTAAGGCGTCCCTGTACATACCAGTTGCGTTGCTCCTGGGAGTATGGGTTCGAGTCACTTCTGGGGTGTGAGTTTTCAGTTGTATCTAGTCCTGGGGACCATTCAGGCTTGTTTGCATTTGTGTTCCTCACGTGTTGCCCCAAAAAAATGAGGTGATTTGATAAAATGCTATGCCCAAGATTACCATCCGAGTGCGGGGGGAAGTGGTTCATATAGCCTCGGCTATCACTTCCTTATTCCGGTCGTGATGGTCAAGTGGTTTAAGGCGTCCCTGTACATACCAGTTGCGTTGCTCCTGGGAGTATGGGTTCGAGTCACTTCTGGGGTGTGAGTTTTCAGTTGTATCTAGTCCTGGGGACCATTCAGGCTTGTTTGCATTTGTGTTCCTCACGTGTTGCCCCAAAAAATGAGGTGATTTGATAAATGCTATGCCCAAGATTACCATCCGAGTGCCGGCGGGGAAGTGGTTCATATAGCCTCGGCTATCACTCCTTTGTCCGGTCGTGATGGTCAAGTGGTTAAGGCGTCCCTGTACATACCAGTTGCGTTGCTCCTGGGAGTATGGGTTCGAGTCACTTCTGGGGTGTGAGTTTTCAGTTGTATCTAGTCCTGGGGACCATTCAGGCTTGTTTGCATTTGTGTTCCTCACGTGTTGCCCCAAAAAATGAGGTGATTTGATAAAATGCTATGCCCAAGATACCATCCGAGTGCCGGCGGGGAAGTGGTTCATATAGCCTCCGCTATCACTTCCTTATGTCCGGTCGTGATGGTCAAGTGGTTTAAGGCGTCCCTGTACATACCAGTTGCGTTGCTCCTGGGAGTATGGGTTCGAGTCACTTCTGGGGTGTGAGTTTTCAGTTGTATCTAGTCCTGGGGACCATTCAGGCTTGTTTGCATTTGTGTCATATAGCCTGCCCCAAAAAACGAAGCACGTATAGGGTCTAAAGGGTTATTTCTAAAATATTTTTAAGAATAATGTGAGTTTGGTAGTATGTCTTACATAGGCATTTATCGGTTGAGGGCGCCTGTTTTTTTTTTTTTTTTTTTTTTTTTTTTTTTTTTATAGATCTAGAATATTTCAGAAGTGGGAAGGTGCCTTCTTAATCGTATCGGGTGGTGTGGGGGTCTTCACATAGGAGACAGCATTGCAATTCAGCTTGGCGTTCCTGTAGTGGGAAACCGGAGAGGAAGAAAATTCAGAGGAGTCTTGACCAGTGACGGACGCAACGTTCAGCGTTTATCTGCACTCGCTGTGGTTGGATGCCGTTCTTGAGATGAACTTAACAGCCACAGTAACGTAGACGTTGCAACCAAGCAGACACCTAGGGCACCTTTCAAATAACCCAACGTGATTGACGGATGCCTACTTACTTCGTTTCCTGCACAGATACTGCATCTCTGACCTGGATGTTGCATTTCTGACTTAGTAAGGGGATTGGTAACACCTGAAGCATTGACATAGGCGGCAGTATCGTTTCCTGAAGATCTTATGGGGTGTGCAGGCCACGCCAAAACATTTAAGGTCGTTGTCAGCCCGAGAGTGGCCTCTGCTGGAGACTTGAGGATGGGTCTCAGGTTTCCATCCTGCTGGATGAGGTTTGCTGAAACGGCAGGTATTGTCTGGTTTTGAAGGTTGATGCTGTGGACGAAATAGGCTATCGTTCTTTCGCGATAAGAGCGCTCACTCGGTAGACCAATGTGCTTCTTACTGCCTCATAGTGGTGGGGTGGTACGAGGATCAGGTTTTCTGTCCTCTAATGCCGCGATTGTTGTGCGATTAAACAGGCTTTGGAGTGTTACAGCACTGCTGGACAGAATCTGGAGTCCCTTTTCCTCCATGATGACGTCGATGGAAGCAACATACACAGAGTTCGCAGTCAAGAGGACCAGAATCTCTGCCTTCGTGTAGGTTCCTTCGGAACCGAACCTTGATTCGGTGGAACATGATGCTGTTTAACTGGCACCAGGAGTGAAGAAAGTCCCCTTCATCAGGTCAGTGCCGATGGAAGAAAGCTTTCTATTTGGATAGTGCTCTGGTCGTCAATTCACATTAACTGAAGGTCTTCCGCTTCCAGGTATAAAATGCCGGGATGGGAGTGGGGCTGACATTCTAGAGAAGAATTGTTGTTGTTATAGATTCAGCTACTGGGAACAAAAAAATTCCAAATAGCAAGGGCAATGGTGAGCCCGTAGGGACTTAGCTGCCCACAGGAGCGGGCTGTAACTTTTTCGAGCGAGTTGTGGAGGCGAGGGTGTGATTAAGATTAAGCCACCCAAGAGGTGGCAGGGCATGAATAGCCCGTAAGTGGTACAATTTTTTGTTCAGTAATTTCTTTCAGTATTGAGGTTGCATTTAATCGTCAAGCTGTTATCGCGGGGAGGATAGGATACTGCTCGAGTCTTTGAGGGTGTTCAGCTGCGGACACGTTTTTTGACCAGGAGAGTGGCTGTGTTAAATGCTTCAGGGCAGGCCACTGCATGATTCAGGGACTCTTAAAACCCTTCTAAGGTCGTTGGTTGCTTCACACTCCAGAAGATAGTGAAGTAATGGCTTTTCTGTGACAGTTAGGCAGAAGATGCACTCTCTCTGTTGGGGTTCACCAATCACCCAGTTGCATCTAACTAGACGTAGTCTATATAAACCTAATTGCTATTTCCCTGTGGATTCCTTTTGGGATATTTAACCTTTCTAATTTGGTTGCCTGAAATACCATGTTGCAAAGGGCGAACCTTCAGCTACTCTCTGGTGTAAATAGGCTTTGTTGAAGTGTGAGAGATTTTTGGTGATGTTTTTTATGTTCTCTAGGCTGGGTTGAATTATTTATGTATCACTGGCAACTGATACAATTTCAAATGGATGACGAGTTGCCAATTTAGCAATTTCATCAGCTTTCTCATTTAATGGGATTCCATAGGGATGGGATCCAGTTTAAGGTT
>WNGS01061557.1:0-10782 GCA_020271785.1 Procambarus virginalis
AACCTATCCAAGGTCACCTGGTTTGCTGCCACCTCTCCCAGCGCCGTGATATCTCCCTGTTCTATTGTAAAGACCTCCTGGAACCTTTTGTTGAGTTCTTCACACACCTCTTTGTCATTCTCTGTGTACCTGTCCTCGCCCACCCTAAGTTTAATCACCTGTTCCTTCACTGTTGTCTTCCTCCTGATGTGACTGTGTAGTAGCTTTGGTTCAGTCTTGGCTTTGTTAGCTATATCATTTTCATACCTTTTCTCAGCTGCTCTTCTCACACTGACATACTCGTTCCTGGTTCTCTGGTATCTCTCTCTACTTTCTGGTGTTCTGTTATTACGAAGTTCCTCCATGCCCTTTTGTTCAGCTCTTTTGCTTTCATACATTCCCTATTAAACCACGGATTCTTCCTTTGCTTCTCTGTTTTTTCCTGTTGGGCTGGGACAAACCTGCTTACAGCCTCCTGACATTTTTGGGTGACATAGTCCATCATGTCTTGTACGGACTTGGTTCCGAGTTCTGTGTCCCAATGTATATCCCATAGGAATTTATTCATCTCCTCATAGTTTCCCTTTCTGTACGCCAGCCCTTTGGTTCCCAGTTCTTTTTTGGGGGTGATAATTCCTAGCTCAACCAGGTACTCAAAGCTCAATACACTATGATCACTCATTCCCAAGGGGGCTTCCAACTTAACTTCCCTTATATCCGACTCATTTAGGGTAAATATCAAATCCAGCAAGGCTGGTTCATCCCCTCCTCATTCTTGTCGGTCCCTTGACGTGTTGACTTAGAAAGTTTCTTGTTGCCACATCCAGCAGCTTAGCTCTCCACGTGTCTGGGCCTCCGTGTGGGTCTCTGTTCCCCCAATCTATCTTCCCATGGTTGAAGTCTCCCATGATTAGAAGTCTGGATCCGTTCCTGCTAGCCACAGAAGCTGCTCTCTCTATTATATTGATGGTGGCCATGTTGTTTCTATCATATTCCTGTCTGGGTCTTCTGTCATTCGGTGGGGGGTTATATATGACTACTATTATAATTTTCTGTCCTCCAGTTGCAATGGTGCCTGATATGTAGTCCCTGAAACCTTCACAGTTCTGAATTACCATCTCTTCGAAACTCCAACCTTCTCTTAGTAGCAAAGCCACACCACCTCCTCCTCTCCCTTCTCTCTCTTTCCTCACTACATAGTAGCCCTGTGGAAACACTGCATTTGTTATGATTTTCGTTAGCTTTGTTTCTGTGAGTGCTATTATGTCTGGGTTTTCTTCTAGTGCCCACTCTCCAAGTTCACTAGTTTTATTTGTAATCCCATCTATGTTAGTGTACATCGCCTTGAAGCTCACTTTCTTCTGTTCATTTACATATCCCTTTCTTGGCGAGTATTCTACTGGTGTGGGAAGCTGTTCCGTGGGTGAGAGGATCTGTGAGGTGGTTTGCAGGGTCGCAGAGGGTTTGGGGTGGGGGGGTGGGGGTTTAAGGGAAGGGGGAACGGGTAGGGTGTGGGTTAAGGAGATAGGGGGGACATGGAGGATACGGGGTGAGGGGGGAGGAGGAATAGGGAGGGTATGGGATGAAGGGGGAAGGGGGACTGGGGGGGAAAGGTGGGAGGGGGGACATGATGGGAATGGGGATGGGTTGTCGGGGTCAGAATGGGGTGGGGGGGGGAGGGAGGGTTGGGTGGGGGCAGGTAGGGTGAGGAGAAGGAAGGGTTTCTATGCAGAGGGGGTTGGTGGTGTTGCCCCCCCCTCTGGTGTTGCTGGGATGCTGGTTTTGGGTTCCCCTCTTGTCTCTGGGACTGCTGTGTTGGGGGCTGTGATTTCCTGGTTTGCTCCTCTCTCCCTGCGCTTCCTCCTTGCCTCTGCTGCCCTGGCTCTCTCCTCCTTCGTCCTGTCCCTCTGCAGGAATACTTGTTTGTATCCCTCCACATGTTGGAGACGACTCTTCTTTTCTAGAATATCCTCCTTTGTGGTTTCGTTTGCAAACACCACCTTTATAAGTCGGTTTCTGTCCCTGTTGTACCAGCCCAACCTGAAAACCTTCTCAATGTTGTGTGCAGCCTCTTCCATCTGTAACCCCTTCAGTAGCCCATGTACTGCCTCTCTATCCTTGCCATTCCATTCTTGCCTGTTGGATCCTTCCTGTTCTTTGATGCCTACAACTACCACTGATCTCTTTCTCTCCAGCAGTTGAGTGGTGCACCTTGCTGCTTCCTGTGAGGTAGCAGCTTGCATGGCTACCTCCCTCACTGTGGCCATTGCTTCTGAGCTCTTTTTCAATATGTCCGCAAATGCGTCAGGTACTGAGGCATTTCCTTCCAATGTAACATTCCCACCTTCCCTTTGGATGATAATCTGATGCTCGGTCTCTTTATTTTTCTCTGTGAGAGATTTGATCTCCTCCCTTGCTGATGTCAGCTCACTTTGCAGGTTGTTAATTGTAATCCTCATTTCATTCATCTCCCTCCTAAATTCCTCCAGTGCTTGGTGTAGCAATTCTTGCGTTTGTTCCCCCTGGCTGCTTCCCATAACCCTGCTTCGGCCTCCTGCCATTTTGCCCCTTGTCAAGAGAGGTAGCAAGGGAGAGAGAGATCAAGAGAGCAAAAGAGAGAACAGGAGAGACCCAGAGAGAGCGAACAAGAGAGAGAGAGAGAGCAAGGGAGAGAGAGAGCAAGAGAGCAAAAGAGAGAACAGGAGAGACCCAGAGAGAGCAAACAAGAGAGAGAGAGAGCAAGAGAGAGAGAGCAAGCGAGAGAGAGCAAGAGAGAGAGAGAGAGAGAGAGAGAGAGAGAGAGAGAGAGAGAGCGTGTGTTCCTTGGGATGGGGTTGAGAGGTGAGGTAAGGTCAGCTTACGGCAGGTAGAGTGAGGGAGGATTATGGGAGGTTTTTTATCCTTTTTCCACGAAATGTGTTAATCAGGGGCGCGTGTGTGTGGGGTGTGGGGTGCGTGTGCGCGTGCGTGCGTGCGTGCGTGCGTGAGTGTGTCCGTAGTTCTCGTAAGCGGTAACTTCTACCCAATGAGCCACGCTGAGATTTTAATGAAATATAATATCCTGAACAAGAATTTGATACTATATTACCTCACACTGTACACCTGATTAATTGACCAGAAAGGCGGGTACCTACCAGATTGTCTCCCGTTCACACAACTAGATGAGTGATGACATATGGTCGATGATGATGCTCCGTCGTCGGCTTCCACTAGGTGATTCACTAAGGTGTTCTTCTATCTACACAAAACTCTTGAGTCAGTCACTGTATCGTTGTGTTGCGGTTCACTAATTTACTGTATCATTGATCACAATCACCACCCAACAAACACAATCACCAGTCCCACGGCCACGGTGGGTCGACCCAGCTGCCGGTCAGGTCAGGTCGCCTTACGCTGTCCTCCACACTATGCACCGGTGATCCACTAGCTCCACTTTTGATTTCTTCGCACAATCGCTAGCGATATGACTATGCTATGTAGCACCCTGCTAGCTACACACTGCGAGAGGCCAAATACTATGATCTAGCCTCAATAATCCTTCAATGTCCCGTGAAATTGACGAATTTCCGCGGACCTCGCTAATCGCGTGTGTCTCCCACCGTCGCTACTGTGTGTGACGGTGGTTCTGTTTGAGTGAGTCTGGTTCTGTTTGCGTGAGTCTGGTTCTGTTTGCGTGACTCTGGTTCTGTTTGAGTGAGTCTGGTTCTGTTTGAGTGTGTCTGGTTCTGTTTGAGTGTGTCTGGTTCTGTTTGAGTGTGTCTGGTTCTGTTTGAGTGAGTCTGGTTCTGTTTGAGTGTGTCTTGTGGTTCTGTTTGAGTGAGTCTGGTTCTGTTTGAGTGTGTCTGGTTCTGTTTGAGTGTGTCTGGTTCTGTTTGAGTGAGTCTGGTTCTGTTTGAGTGTGTCTGGTTCTGTTTGAGTGTGTCTTGTGGTTCTGTTTGAGTGAGTCTGGCTCTGTTTGAGTGTGTCTGGTTCTGTTTGAGTGAGTCTGGTTCTGTTTGACTGAGTCTGGTTCTGTTTGAGTGTGTCTGGTTCTGTTTGAGTGAGTCTGGTTCTGTTTGAGTGTGTCTGGTTCTGTTTGAGTGTGTCTGGTTCTGTTTGAGTGAGACTGGTTCTGTTTGAGTGTGTCTTGTGGTTCTGTTTGAGTGAGTCTGGTTCTGTTTGAGTGTGTCTGGTTCTGTTTGAGTGTGTCTGGTTCTGTTTGAGTGTGTCTTGTGGTTCTGTTTGAGTGAGTCTGGTTCTGTTTGAGTGTCTGGTTCTGTTTGAGTGTGTCTGGTTCTGTTCGAGTGTGTCTGGTTCTGTTTGAGTGTGTCTTGTGGTTCTGTTTGAGTGTGTCTTGTGGTTCTGTTTGAGTGAGTCTGGTTCTGTTTGAGTGTGTCTGGTTCTGTTTGAGTGTGTCTGGTTCTGTTTGAGTGAGTCTGGTTCTGTTTGAGTGTGTCTGGTTCTGTTTGAGTGTGTCTGGTTCTGTTTGAGTGAGTCTGGTTCTGTTTGAGTGTGTCTGGTTCTGTTTGAGTGAGTCTGGTTCTGTTTGAGTGTGTCTGGTTCTGTTTGAGTGAGTCTGGTTCTGTTTGAGTGTGTCTGGTTCTGTCTGAGTGTGTCTGGTTCTCTTTGAGTGTGTCTGGTTCTGTCTGAGTGTGTCTGGTTCTGTCTGAGTGTGTCTGGTTCTCTTGAGTGTGTCTGGTTCTGTCTGAGTGTGTCTGGTTCTGTCTGAGTGTGTCTGGTTCTGTCTGAGTGTGTCTGGTTCTGTCTGAGTGTGTCTGGTTCTGTCTGAGTGTGTCTGGTTCTCTTTGAGTGTGTCTGGTTCTGTCTGAGTGTGTCTGGTTCTGTTTGAGTGTGTCTGGTTCTGTCTGAGTGTGTCTGGTTCTGTCTGAGTGTGTCTGGTTCTGTTTGAGTGTGTCTGGTCTGTTTGAGTGTGTCTGGTTCTGTCTGAGTGTGTCTGGTTCTGTTTGAGTGTGTCTGGTTCTGTCTGAGTGTGTCTGGTTCTCTTGAGTGTGTCTGGTTCTGTCTGAGTGTGTCTGGTTCTGTCTGAGTGTGTCTGGTTCTGTCTGAGTGTGTCTGGTTCTGTTTGAGTGTGTCTGGTTCTCTTTGAGTGTGTCTGGTTCTGTCTGAGTGTGTCTGGTTCTGTCTGAGTGTGTCTGGTTCTGTCTGAGTGTGTCTGGTTTTGTCTGAGTGTGTCTGGTTCTGTCTGAGTGTGTCTGGTTCTGTCTGAGTGTGTCTGGTTCTCTTTGAGTGAGTCTGGTTCTGTCTGAGTGTGTCTGGTTCTGTCTGAGTGTGTCTGGTTCTCTTTGAGTGTGTCTGGTTCTCTTTGAGTGAGTCTAGGATTGCTGTTGAAGGCTGCAATCTGCCGCTTGCACATGTTGCAATCGTCCGTTTTTGTACTCTTAGCAACAGCACGTCAATAGCTGCTGGGAGAGGGGGGGGGAGGGGGGATTAGGAACACCCGTGAACGTTGATCTGATCTTGCAGGTAAAGCAAAGGCCTCGCTTCCTGCAGGGTCGTCGTTCGATCGCCGATGGTGCAAGTGGCTGGTATCACCATCCAGGTCTTAGTCTGTCGCATATCCCAGCTCTTAGTCTTTCTCATATCCCTGCTCTTAGTCTCTCTCATATCTCAGCTCTTAGTCTCTCTCATATCCCTGCTCTAGTCTGTCGCATATCCCTGCTCTTAGTCTGTCATATCCCTGCTCTTAGTCTGTCTCATATTCGTTCCTACTGCTCATAGAGCTTATAGACCCCACAACACGAGGTTATTATCGACCTAAACAACCTCGTAACACTTCAGAGTTTACAAACTGTCTAATTCCTGTAAACAACGGCATGATTTAGAAAAGATGTACCGGTTTCGTAAGTGAATGAATCCCGGGCGACTGTGGAATCTGCAATAAACAGATGTTGGGGTGGTAGGAGAAGAATGAGTTAATAAGAGCCCCTCGCTGCTCGGAGCATGTCTGACGAGGCTATTAAACATTCAGAGTAGTAATAACTCACCAGCTTATATACGGCTCCGTTAATTACGCTCTGTGCTCTCTGCATGTGCTGCAAATTGCAGCCATTCAGCTTGGGCAGCGCTGCAACCTGCAATGTAAGCTGAGATGCTGCATTGCATAGCCTTAATGTGTGTGGCTGGTGCACTTTGGCGGGTAGGTTGAAATAGTTGTGTTTAGTATATAATATATATATATATATATATATATATATATATATATATATATATATATATATATATATATATATTAGTATATTTGGGTAGCAGTATTTCCTGTAAACATATATTATTAAATATGACCGAAAAAGTAAGATTAATAATTCTAACACGAATTTTCTCAATATTTCTTATGTTTCTTTTGACTGTTGATGGTAATTGAAAAATCAATTCTCTCGAAATTTATTTTTATTTTTAGTCTGACGCGACACTTGAACGCGTTTCGTAATAACTTATTACATTTTCAAAGACTTTTAGTTTACACACACACAACTATAACCTGCAAACACTAAACAGAGTTCTTACTTATGCTATGATGTAAACAGCTTTCATTTTATTTTATACCTGTATTTTGGGTGAGGTGATATGTTACAACAGTTTTGGATGAGGTGAACAAAACTTTCAAAACAGGACAGAACACGAAACAATGGGTATTAATTGGGTAAATTGAAGGTAAGAATGGAAGTAACTGCAGAGGGCCTATTGGCCCATATTTCTTGATGTTTCTATATTGGAGCGGAGTCTTGAAGTGGGTAGAATATAGTTGTGCATTAATTGGCTGTTGATTGCTGGTGTTGACTTCTTGATGTGTAGTGCCTCGCAGATGTCAAGCCGCCTGTTCTCGCTGTATCTATCGATGATTTCTGTGTTGTTTGCTAAGATTTCTCTGGTGATGGTTTGGTTGTGGGAAGAGATTATATGTTCCTTAATGGAGCCCTGTTGCTTATGCATCATTAATCGCCTAGAAAGAGATGTTGTTGTCTTGCCTATATACTGAGTTCTTTGAGGCTTACAGTCCCCAAGTGGGCATTTGAAGGCATAGACGACATTGGTCTCTTTTAAAGTGTTCTGCTCAGTGTCTGGAGAGTTTCTCATGAGTAGGTTGGCAGTTTTCTTGGTTTTATAGTAAATCGTCAATTGTATCTTCTGATTTTTGTCTGTAGGGATAACGTTTCTATTAGCAATATCTTTCAGGACCCTTTCCTCCGTTTTATGAGCTGTGGAGAAGAAGTTCCTGTAAAATAGTCTAATAGGGGGTATAGGTGTTGTGTTAGTTGGCTCTTCAGAGGTTGCATGGCGTTTCACCTTCCTTCTTATGATGTCTTCAACGAAACCATTGGAGAAGCCGTTGTTGACTAGGACCTGCCTTACCCTACAGAGTTCTTCATCGACTTGCTTCCATCCTGAACTGTGGCTGAGAGCACGGTCGACATAAGCGTTAACAACACTCCTCTTGTACCTGTCTGGGCAGTCACTGTTGGCATTGAGGCACATTCCTATGTTTGTTTCCTTAGTGTAGACTGCAGTGTGGAAACCTCCGCTCCTTTCCGTGACTGTTACATCTAGAAAGGGCAGCTTCCCATCCTTCTCCATCTCGTAAGTGAAACTCAACACAGAATTCTGCTCAAATGCCTCTTTCAGCTCCTGCAGATGTCTGACATCAGGTACCGGTGTAAAAATGTCGTCAACATACCTGCAGTATATGGCCGGTTTCAAGTTCATATCGACTAAGACCTTTTGTTCGATGGTGCCCATGTAGAAGTTCACAAACAGGACGCCTAGGGGAGAACCCATGGCGACCCCATCTACTTGCTTATACATGTGCCCATCAGGGCTCAAGAAGGGTGCCTCTTTAGTACAAGCTTGGAGTAGTTTCCTTAGAATGTTTTCTAGTATGTCAAGAGGAGTACAGGCCGGATCACGATACACTCTGTCCTCTATCATCCCGATTGTTTCATCCACAGGTACGTTGGTAAACAGTGATTCTACGTCCAACGAGGCTCTTATCCCTGTGGCCCGTGTTCCCCGCAGTTATTACGAAACGCGTTCAAGTGTCGCGTCAGACTAGAAATAAAAATGAATTTTGGAGAATTGATTTTTCAATTACCATCAACAGTGAAAAGAAACATAAGAAATATTGATAAAATTCGTGTTAGAATTATTAATCTTATTTAATAATATATATATATATATATATATATATATATATATATATATATATATATATATATATATATATATATATATATATATATATATATATATATATATAAGGGAAGCGGCCAAGTCACGTAAATACAGAGACCTTGAGCACCACTACAATTTTGTCCCCATTGCCTCAGAGACACTTGGTGCCTGGGGTAAAAGTGCTGCTAGCTTTTTGAAGGAGTTGGGGTCTAAGCTAATCGAAACAACTAGAGACCCTAGAGCTGCCAGTTTTCTTTTTCAGCGCCTCAGTGTGGCAATCCAGAGAGGAAATGCTCACTGCATCCATGGTTCCTGCCCGCCATCTGAGGAGCTGGAGGAGCTTTTCAACTTGTGACAAGCAGGCTTGTACCCTGCATGTAATCAATACTGTAACTTTTTTGTGTAATGACATTTTCAAATAAAGTTAGATAAATATACACACATACCAAAAGAATAGGGGTGGTAGGAGAAGAAAATATCAAAGTGTTCAGTGAGGATCCACAAGGTCTTCTCTGAGTACTCTTTATTTTCTTCTCCGAGGCTATGGGTCCCTACACTTGCACCAGAGGTGGTACCCCTTCTAGGAATACATATATATATATATATATATATATATATATATATATATATATATATATATATATATATATATATTTAACTGCAGAACTATGATTGAACTGTTAGACAGGAAAGCAAATGACTGTTCTTCAACAACCAGTATGGCAGAGCTTGTGTTGGTGAATTACAAACAGGAAGTAATGGAGGTTTAGGTTATAATATGTGTGTGGCGGTTTGCTGACAGCCTTAACTAATAATGTATATATGTGCGTGTGTTGGGAATGGGAAATGTAGAGTTATGACAGGTGTGTGTGTGTGTGTGTGTGTGTGTGTGTGTGTGTGTGTGTGTGTGTGTGTGTGTGTGTAAGAGAGAGAGTTTCTTTACGTGTATTTCAGCACATATATGCGTGTCTATACATGAATTCTGTGTAGAATTTACATATACACACACCGATGCTTCCACACATGTTTTAATGTTCTGTTTAATGGTGTTTATGTTAATATTATTATTTATTAACTTTATTTTATTTGTTTAATTATTTTTTTTAGAAGGGCGAAGGGGATTTCTGGTCAGTATTTCATCTAGGATTTATGTATTGTGGGGCTGGATTTCCATAGAGTAGATTGCGTCTCATCTTGGGTCACCAGCTGTGGGAGTGGGGCGTCTCATCTTGGGCCACCAGCTGTGGGAGTGGGGCGTCTCATCTTGGGCCACCAACTGTGGGAGCGAGGCGTCTCATCTTGGACCACCAGCTGTGGGAGTGGGGCGTCTCATCTTGGGCCACCAGGTGTGGGAGTGGGGCGTCTCATCTTGGGCCATCAGCTGTGGGAGCGGGGCGTCTCATCTTGAGCCACCAGCTGTGGGAGTGGGGCGTCTCATCTTGGGCCACCAGCTGTGGGAGCGGGGCGTCTCATCTTGGGCCACCAGCTGTGGGAGCGGGGCGTCTCATCTTGGGCCACCAGCTGAGGGAGTGGGGCGTCTCATCTTGGGCCACCAGCTGAGGGAGTGGGGCGTCTCATCTTGGGCCACCAGCTGTGGGAGCGGGGCGTCTCATCTTGGGCCACCAGCTGTGGGAGTGGGGCGTCTCATCTTGGGCCACCAGCTGAGGGAGTGGGGCGTCTCATCTTGGGCCACCAGCTGTGGGAGTGGGGCGTTTCATCTTGGGCCACCAGCTGTGGGAGTGGGGCGTCTCATCTTGGGCCACCAGCTGTGGGAGTGGGGCGCTTCATCTTGGGCCACCAGCTGTGGGAGCGGGGCGTCTCATCTTGGGCCACCAGCTGTGGGAGTGGGGCGTCTCATCTTGGGCCACCAGCTGTGGGAGCGGGGCGTCTCATCTTGGGCCACCAGCTGTGGGAGCGGGGCGACTCATCTTGGGCCACCAGCTGTGGGAGTGGGGTGTCTCATCTTTGGCCACCAGCTGTGGGAGCGGGGCGTCTCATCTTGGACCACCAGCTGTGGGAGAGGGGCGTCATCTTGGACCACCAGCTGAGGGAGTGGGGCGTCTCATCTTGGGCCACCAACTGTGGGAGTGGGGCGTCTCATCTTGGGCCACCAGCTGTGGGAGTGGGGCGTCTCATCTTGTACCACCAGCTGTGGGAGTGGGGCGTCTCATCTTGGGCCACCAGCTGTGGGAGTGGAGCGTCTCATCTTGGTCCACCAGCTGTGGGAGTGGGGCGTCTCATCTTGGGCCACCAGCTGTGGGAGCGGGGCGTCTCATCTTGGGCCACCAGCTGTGGGAGCGGGGCGTCTCATCTTGTACCACCAGCTGTGGGAGTGGAGCGTCTCATCTTGGTCCACCAGCTGTGGGAGTGGGGCGTCTCATCTTGGGCCACCAGCTGTGGGAGTGGGGCGTCTCATCTTGTACCACCAGCTGTGGGAGTGGGGCGTCTCATCTTGGGCCACCAGCTGTGGGAGTGGAGCGTCTCATCTTGGTCCACCAGCTGTGGGGTGGGGCGTCTCATCTTGGTCCACCAGCTGTGGGAGTGGGGGTCGTCTCATCTTGGGCCACCAGCTGTGGGAGTGGGGCGTCTCAACTTGGGCCACCAGCTGTGGGAGTGGGCGTCTCATCTTGGAGTAAT
>WNGS01061569.1:0-12517 GCA_020271785.1 Procambarus virginalis
GGCGCCCCTTTATGTACCTCTAGGCGGCCCTTTATGTACCTCTAGGTTGCCCTTTATGACCTCTAGGCGGCCCCTTTATGTACCTCTAGCGGCCCTTTATGTGCCTCTAGGCGCCCCTTTATGTACCTCTAGGCGGCCCTTTATGTGCCTCTAGGCGGCCTTTATGTACCTCTAGGCGCCCCTTTATGTACCTCTAGGCGGCCCTTTATGTACCTCTAGGCGGCCCTTTATGTACCTCTAGGCGCCCTTTATGTGCCTCTAGGCGGCCCCTTTATGTACCTCTAGGCGGCCATTTATGTACCTCTAGGCTGCCATTTATGTGCCTCTAGGCGGCCCTTTATGTGCCTCTAGGCGGCCCTTTATGTACCTCTAGGCGGCCTTTATGTGCCTCTAGGCGGCCCCTTTATGTACCTCTAGGCGGCCCTTTATGTGCCTCTAGGCGGCCCTTTATGTGCCTCTAGGCTGCATTTATGTGCCTCTAGGCTGCATTTATGTGCCTCTAGGCGCCCCTTTATGTCCCTCTAGGCGGCCCTTATGTGCCTCTAGGTGGCCCCTTTATGTACCTCTAGGCGGCCCTTTATGTACCTCTAGGCGGCCCATTTATGTGCCTCTAGGCGGCCATTTATGTGCCTCTAGGCGGCCCCTTTATGTACCTCTAGGCGGCCCTTTATGTGCCTCTAGGCGGCCCCTTTATGTACCTCTAGGCGGCCCTTTATGTACCTCTAGGCGGCCCTTTATGTGCCTCTAGGCTGCCCTTTATGTACCTCTAGGCGGCCCTTTATGTGCTCTAGGCGGCCCCTTTATGTGCCTCTAGGCGGCCCCTTTATGTACCTCTAGGCGGCCCTTTATGTGCTCTAGGCGGCCCTTTATGTACCTCTAGGCGGCCCTTTATGTACCTCTAGGCGGCCCTTTATGTGCCTCTAAGCGGTCCCTTTATGTACCTCTAGGCGGCCCTTTATGTGCCTCTAAGCGGTCCCTTTATGTACCTCTAGGCGGCCATTTATGTGCCTCTAGGCGGCCCCTTTATGTGCCTCTAGGCGGCCCTTTATGTGCCTCTAGGCGGCCCTTTATGTGCCTCTAGGCTGCCATTTATGTGACTCTAGGCGCCCTTTTATGTGCCTCTAGGAGGCCCCTTTATGTGCCTCTCGGCGCCTTTTTATGTGCCTCTAGGAGGCCCCTTTATGTGCCTCTAGGCGGCCTTTCTGTGCCTCTAGGCTGCCATTTATGTGCCTCTAGGCGGCCCTTTATGTGCCTCTAGGCATCCCAATTATGTACCTCTAGGCGGCCCTTTATGTACCTCTAGGCGACCCTTTATGTGCCTCTATGCATCCCAATTATGTACCTCTAGGCGGCCCTTTATGCACCTCTAGGCGGCCCGTTTATGCACCTCTAGGCGGCCCTTTAAGCACCTCTAGGCGGCCCCTTTATGTGCCTCAAGGCTGCCCTTTATGTGCCTCTAGGCGGCTCTTTATGTGCCCCTAGGCGGCCCTTTTATGTGCCTCTAGGTGGCCCTTTATGTACCTCTAGGTGGCCCTTTGATGTGCCTCTAGGTTGCCTTTTATATAACTCAAGGCGGCCCTTTATGTGCCTCTAGGCGGCCCTTTATGTGCCTCTAGGCGGCTCTTTATGTGCCTCTAGGCGGCCCTTTATGTGCCTCTAGGCAGCCCTTTATGTGCCACTAAGCGGCCCTTTATGTGCCTTTTGGCGGCCCTTTATGCACCTTTAGGCGGCCGCTTTATGTGCCTCTAGGCGGCCCTTTATGTGCCTCTAGGTGGTCCTTTATGTACCTCTAGGCGGCCCTTTATGTGCCTCTAGGTGGTCCTTTATGTTCCTCTAGGCGGCCCTTTATGTTCCTCTAGGTGGTCCTTTATGTACCTCTAGGTGGTCCTTTATGTTCCTCTAGGTGGTCCTTTATGTGCCTCTAGGTGGTCCTTTATGTTCCTCTAGGTGGTCCTTTATGTTCCTCTAGTGGCCCTTTATGTGCCTCTAGGCGGCCCTTTATGTTCCTCTAGGTGGCCCTTTATGTACCTCTAGGTGGTCCTTTATGTTCCTCTAGGTGGTCCTTTATGTTCCTCTAGGTGGCCCTTTATGTACCTCTAGGTGGCCCTTTGTCGGGAAACCGACACACAAATAGTATAGTCTTCCCTTAACAGTATCCTCTTAAATTAGAGAATGGGAGACTCCGTGACGTCATCGACGTCGCCGCAGTATTTACATTATTAAACCACTGTTCATACAACAGTTTAATGTCTAAATTGAATAAAAAAGTGTTCAATAAGACTGAATATAATTATTAACACCAAAATATAGCTTGATTCCCTTGTTAACGTAAATTTAACTTAGAAGTAGAACACAATATTGGAACAAGGGAGGCTGAGCGGCTCTTACAGACGCCATGCTGACACAAAACAATAACAATGGAGCTCACGTGTGTGTTGTGATAATGGCCACAGGATAGACCTACTCTGCCTTAAGAAACTGCCACAGCAACATCACTACTACAAATGAGAGCACTCCAGTATCCGTCTTACCAAGTATTTGTTTATTATTCTAGTGCACTGATTAATATCCAAATGGTAGTGGCGGTCATGATATATGAACAACACCAACACCATGTACGTGTACCCCATGTTACAGCCCTCACATACCATGTTATACCTGTATTGATATGTTTAGGGAAATGTACTAACTCCTTGCATCCCAAACAGGTAAATTGTGACTTGGAACAGCAAGTAGCTGAGCAGTAGAACTACACATGTACCTAGCTGTTGCCAGCCTTGAAGGCCTCCACAGCCGCCATTGGCACCATGAGGCACAGGGACACACCCACATAGATGCTACCATGACACAGCTTTAGTGGGCCCTTACTACAGGCTCAGATAAGGCCATTCTAGTTATTGTAGTAGTAGTATTCATAACTAGTAATAATTGTTGAAATAATAGTAGATTAGACCACCATATGTGGTATGATAAAATAATATAATTAAACTTAGGTAAACAATTTGTAGTTTAAGAAGGAGCCATTACAAAGTGGTTTAAGCTACAAATTGTCCCCCCCAATTTGTGTGAGATTAATTTCAGGCAGTTTTAACAAGTACATACAGTCCACTCAATTTCTTACCTACTAAGAAAAATAAGATAAACTTTAATTTATTGAAGTCAATTAAAAGAAGATATACTGCCTGGAGTTTTTACCACATAAATTATGGTCCTTCGAACCGGATGATTATTACAGTTAACACTTTCGCGCTTAGCGGACGCCCGTTAGCGTCCAAGCTTTTTCTCCTGATTCTGCCCTCTGGACGCTGGCTGGCGTCCAATGGTTAAATAATTATATAAATTTTATTTATTATGCGATTTTATTTTAGTTAGTCTCAAAATGTTTACCATGAAATTTACGTTTTTTCTAATAACCAAAGAGCTTATTAAAGAAAACGGCATGGCAGTGATTCATCTTGGTATAACAATTGTATAGCGCCGATATGCCGCCGCGGGTAACACTTCAGCCACTTCAAACCGTCTTGTGGATTGGTTGCGACATTGATTCTATATTTATATGCATATGTCCGTATAGAGAATTTTATTGCGGTTCCAATGATACCATAATCAATGATGTAGGATAAATGTGGTCATCGCAATCATTAAGAGAGTGGAAACATTTGTTGCTGTTTGGCGCTCTCGCCAAACAGTTTGGCGAGAGCTTCTGTTTCTGTTTGAACTGTTTCAAACAGTTTCTGTTTGGCAGTATTTTATAGGTATGTTCTTATAGAGAATTCTATTGCGAACACAGTGATACCAAATTTAAATACGTAGGTCTACAATTAGTGTCAGGACAGTGAAAAGAGTATACACTTTTCGCTCCTACCGCTTAAGCGCGCGAGACGCCCAAAGCACTTGGGTATGTTTTTTTTACGCTGAGCCCAAAGCACTAAAGTGTTAACCAGTAGGTACATTGCATCTAGATATAAAATCCTGATATACATTAGTAGTGCAATATTATAGCAGAAAGACATTGCTATATTTACATTTTCTAGCCTAACTTTTCAATCTCATAGCAAGCAAAACTACAACAAAGCACAATTATTGTTCTGAGGCCTATGCCAAAGAACTATTGTGCCCTTTTCATTACAAGAGGTTGATAAGAGGCTACTTTACTTATAAGTTACTTATAAATGTTTTTAATTTAAGTATAAACATTACTTTAATATTGCACCATTACATACTGCATACCACATTGTTTACAGCAAATTCTTGCACAAGGGTAGGACATTTTAGGCTGGTGTTGTACAGCAACCTAGTTTAATTTATTGTGCTAACCTGGTGTAAGGGTAAGAATTTTTTACACTTGTCTAGAGTTGAACATATATTACAACCTAGCAAGTACATATTTTTATGCAGTATTCATGACAACCCGAGTTGTGTTGTCAACCTGATATTCATACATATAATTATAGGTATAATTTAACTATAATCATTTCACCTTTGAGTGTTAACCTGTGTCTCTGTACCAACCAAGAGTGATAATGACGGGCTAACTTGCGGAATACCAGCATTGATACAGGCTTACCACTCAAATTATAGCGTGTATGATTATACAGTAGTATATTTTTTAAATGATAAACAGCTCTAGTTCGGAAACTAGTTGCTTTATTAATTCAAGTGCCAAATAGTTAAAAGTCCATACGACTAGCGAGTACTTTCAAGATGTCTACACTCCAAAATGTAAAATTAACCCTTAGAGCCTTAAAGGGGCATCTCACAAGGCAGATTAACAAATGTGAAGACATGAGTAATCAAACTCCAGTTAATTATGCAGCACTGGAAAACTATCTTAAGCTCACACGGAACAAATATGACCGTGTGTTGCAACAAATGAAACAGTATCAAGATTTACTGAACAATTCTTGTATTGATGAAGATACGATGAACAGCATTCTCCAAGAACACTCTGATTATGAAGATGCAACGTTTGAACTAATTCAACGTTATGAAGATTTGATAGACGCCCATAAGGCCAATATAAATGTTGCAGCTACAACTACCCAGAATCAGACGGCACCAGAAGTCAAATTACCATCACTCAGTCTTCCAACTTTTTCTGGAACAGATGACGAGAATTGGGACAATTTCTGGAGCAAATTTGTCGATTCTGTGGATTCTAATGTCAATGTACCAAAGACGACAAAGTTTACGTATTTACAGAGTGTCTTGAAGAATGAAGCCTTTCAGGTAGTCTGTAATCTGAATCACACAGATGACGATTATGACAATGCTGTACAACTACTCAAGGACAACTATGCGAAGCCTGAAAGGACTATCAGAATTTTAACCCAGAAGCTGTTAGATATTAAACATCCAAATAATACAGCAGTCTCACTCCAAGCCTTTAGATTGGAGCTTGAGTCTTTGCTTAAGGCACTTAAAAATAAAGTAAACTTGGATGAATCAGACTGGATAATCCAAGTCCATATGACTCGCAAATTACCCAGGGACATCCTGGATAAGTTGTTTGTGTTGTATGGAAAGTCATATCTGACAGTAACAGAGATTACAAAGGGGTTACAAACCATCATAGAACGAGAAAGAGTTATCCCAGATGAAAAGGCGACATCTAAACCTTCGTCTACTACTAATAGTAAACAACAGAGTACAAACAGTACTCCAAACAAATCTAAAACAACTTCTCCCTCCCCAAAGTGGAGACAAGGCAGTGTGGGCACATACGCAGTTGGTACCTCCAAACCTACAGGTAACGCGTCACCCAAATCGGTGACTCCTCAAGATACTGTTAACGTCTGGAGACCATGTCTGTTCTGTGAACAATCACATTCCATGTACAATTGCAGACGATACCCCGATCGTGCAACACGCATAAAACGACTCAAGGAGTTACATAGATGTACCAAGTGTATAAGGGAACATCATCCCGACAGCTGCACATCAACAATACGCACCTGTTATAGGTGCCATAAGGGTCAACACCATACAGCACTTTGTGGGGATTCAAGTACAAAGTCTGCCAAACCACAGGAGGAGGAAGGAACTAACACCTCAGTACAGCTTTGTACTGTGCTACCTGACATAAGTGTTTTCTCAACAAGGTCTAAACATAAATCAGCTCTACCTACTGCACGATTGATCATTAGAAATGGAGAGAACAAAGCCACCGTACGTGGATTATTTGATCAAGGGTCCCAATTGACCTTTATATCCAAAGAGTTGGTAGATACCCTGAAACTTACACCTGTAGAGGAGACACGAATAAACATAGCAGGATTCCTGACTGACTCAGGAGCCCGAGTTTTCAAGGTAGTACAACCCAAAGTACGATTAGGAGGTTACGAACAAAATGTACAAGCTCTAGTAGTAGATAGATTCCAACAGATCTATATGTATATGGTCTGGGGACAACAGCCAAATTCCTAGAAAAAAGGGGAATTCATTTGGCTGATAAAATCACAACAGATAACCTTTCCAATATTGGAATCCTTATGGGATCAGATGTCTACCATAAGTTTATCAAAGGAAAGGAATACAAACACGGTATGAACGTGTTACCATCTGCAGGTGGCTATTTGCTAACAGGCCCTGTATTACGGCTAAACCAACCCGCACCTGTAGAACACCAACATGCCAACCCAGTAATGGTTGCATGACTAGGAGACCAGTCTCCACTGCAACTCAGAGACATGTCCGAGGAAGAGCTTGATCCCCCTGTACACAAGTTATGGGACCTGGCAACTCTCGGCATTGTCCCTGAACAACCTAGCCCAGATGATGACTGGACTTACAAACAATACCTGGACTCAGTTATATACAGAGATAATCAATACTGGGTCAGGCTACCATGGAAGCTGAATCACCCTCAGCTACCCGTCAACCATTTTATGGCACAAAACCAATTGAGATCACAGGTGTTGCGCTTACAAAGACAACCTGAGAACTTGAAGTTGTACCATGAAATAATACAGAAGCAACTCGATGACAAATTTATCGAAGTTGTTACAAATGATAACCCAAAGGAAGGTCACTACTTACCACATCATTGTGTACAGAAGAATTCTGCAACTACCCCATTACGGATAGTATTTAATTGCAGTGCTAAAATGAGGCCGAGTAGTGTTTCGTTAAACGACTGTCTTCAAACTGGCCCTAGCCTAACACAAAGGCTTTACGACGTGGTTAANAATCCTTATGGGATCAGATGTCTACCATAAGTTTATCAAAGGAAAGGAATACAAACACGGTATGAACGTGTTACCATCTGCAGGTGGCTATTTGCTAACAGGCCCTGTATTACGGCTAAACCAACCCGCACCTGTAGAACACCAACATGCCAACCCAGTAATGGTTGCATGACTAGGAGACCAGTCTCCACTGCAACTCAGAGACATGTCCGAGGAAGAGCTTGATCCCCCTGTACACAAGTTATGGGACCTGGCAACTCTCGGCATTGTCCCTGAACAACCTAGCCCAGATGATGACTGGACTTACAAACAATACCTGGACTCAGTTATATACAGAGATAATCAATACTGGGTCAGGTTACCATGGAAGCTGAATCACCCTCAGCTACCCGTCAACCATTTTATGGCACAAAACCAATTGAGATCACAGGTGTTGCGCTTACAAAGACAACCTGAGAACTTGAAGTTGTACCATGAAATAATACAGAAGCAACTCGATGACAAATTTATCGAAGTTGTTACAAATGATAACCCAAAGGAAGGTCACTACTTACCACATCATTGTGTACAGAAGAATTCTGCAACTACCCCATTACGGATAGTATTTAATTGCAGTGCTAAAATGAGGCCGAGTAGTGTTTCGTTAAACGACTGCCTTCAAACTGGCCCTAGCCTAACACAAAGGCTTTACGACGTGCTGTTAAAGTTCCGTATTGGGACTTATGCATATACGGCCGACATCAGCAAGGCATTCCTTAGGGTAGGTCTTCAAGAAGAAGACCGGAACTACACAAAGTTCCTATGGATTAAGGATCCTAACGATCCGAACAGTGAATTAATCACTTACCGTTTTGCCTCTGTCCTTTTTGGCGCCACGTCATCTCCTTTTCTGCTCCAAGCTACCTTGGATACGCACTTGAAGAAGTCCAATAGCCCAAACAAGACAGAAATTAGCAAAAACCTGTATGTGGATAATTTTCAAGGTACAACCAACAGTGAAAGTAAACTGTTGGACATATACCATGAGGCCAATCGAGAATTAATGGGAGCCAATATGCCTCTCCAATCTTGGGTCTCTAACAATGAAAAATTAAATCAACTGATCTCAACTGAATTTCCCGATTACCAGGTACCCGAGATGACAAAGGTACTAGGTGTCGAATGGAACACGACAACAGATCAGTTGACAATCAAGTCAGTGGAGCCTGATACCACTAACTTAACAATGAGAAAATTACTATCACAAGTCAGCAAACCCTTCGACCCATTAGGACTATTAAGCCCAGTACTGATTAATGGGAAGTTGATAATACAGGAATGTTGGCAACAAAAGATAGGCTGGGATGATCTTCTAACACCTGCCCTACAAGAAAAATGGCAAGGTTTAGTAAAAGATTTAAGTACCCTAGAGTCTGTCAAGTTCCCCAGGAACACAGTAGTAAATGAAAAGAACCAATTAAGCTACATGTATTCTGTGATGCCTCAGGAAAGGCTTATGGAACAGTAGCTTACCTGGTCACAAATGGGCAAGCCAATTTGCTCACATCAAAGGCCAGAGTGGCACCTTTAAAGAAAAGATCACTGCCACAACTGGAATTAACAGCCTTACTGTTAGGAGTAAGATTGGCTCATTATTTGATCAAGGCCTTACGCCACATCCACTTTAAAGAAACAGTAGTTTGGTCAGATAATGAGGCAGTACTACAGTGGGTTAAGAACAATAACAGTAAGAATCCTTACGTGAGTAACCGCGTTAAGGAAATACGAGAGTTGTCAGCAGGGTATAAACTAAGATATGTACCCACAAAAGAGAATCCAGCTGACTATCTCTCCCGAGGACTGACTTTACGGCAATTAACAAAGGCAGAGATGTGGTTCAATGGACCTCAGTGGCTAATCAGCGACCAGTGGCCTGAACAAAAGCCACAAGTCATTGTGACCAATGTTACTGTTCCCACTGAGAACCCAGAACCACCTCGGACTTTGGTAATTGATCCTACTCGGTACTCTGAACTGAACAAACTTATAGGTGTCACCCAAGTAGTGTTTGATTTTCTAAAGAAAATAGGAATCAAGCATAAATTCCCTAATGCCCTAAGGTATTGGGTCAAAAGAGCTCAGATCGACACATTCGGGACAGAATTTGACAATGTTCCAAAGAAGCTACAACGTGATCTGGGTCTCTGGTTAGACACTGACAATTATAACATAATCAGATGCGGAGGCCGCTTACAGCACGCTGACATAGATTTGGAAGCAAAAAATCCAATATTGCTCCCTCGTCACCACATAGTAAGCAAACTAATTGTGTTACATATACACAAATACTGCACTCTGCATGGTGGGGTATTAGATACTCTCACAGACTTAAGACAACAGTACTGGCTACCCCAAGGTAGACAGACAGTAAAATCAATAATCAAATCCTGTGTTGTTTGCCGGAGATACGATGCCAGAGTGTGTCCATATCCTGGCCCACCTCCACTTCCGAAGGAACGAGTCGTACATATTCGTCCCTTTGAGACTACAGGAGTAGATTTCACAGGAGCACTAACACTTACAGGCACTAAAGACAAGAAACCAGTAAAAGCTTACATCTGTCTTTTTACTTGTGCCACAACAAGGGCAGTCCATCTAGAAGTGACTCCCGATATGAGTGCCGAAGCATTCTTACAGGCTTTCCGCAGGTTTGCTTCACGTAGATCCTGTCCTAAGTTAATGATCTCAGACAATGGGTCCAACTTAGTGGCAGGAGAAGCATGTCTGAGGAAAATCTGGACACATCCAAAGGTACGCACAGCCCTAAATCAACGGCAGTGCCATTGGAAATTCATACCTCCCAGAGCACCATGGCACGGAGGCTTCTATGAACGCATGGTTGGTACGGTAAAACGTTCTCTACGGAAAACCCTACACCGCCAAAAGATTGACCTGCAGGAGCTTCAAACAGTAGTCATAGAGATAGAAGCACGAGTCAATAACCGACCACTTACCTACCTCTCTGATGATGTTTTGCAGCGTGAACCATTAAGTCCAGCTCATTTGATGTATGGTAGACCTCTCAAAACACTTGTGTCCCTTACGGACGAGGAACCAGAGGATCCTTCATATGTCAAAGAGAGTGATTTGGTTCAACGTTTCAAACATCTATCAAGGGTGATAAGTCGGTGGAATGACGTATGGACTCGAGAATACCTTACAGCTCTGAGAGAGTATCATTACGGGGCAAACAACCCCTACAACAGAATTAACTTGAACCCTGGTGACATAGTTCTGGTGGATAGTGATGGACCACGCTCAGAGTGGCCTTTAGGTCAAATAGTCTCTGTTCATCCAGACAGCCAGGGCATCTTGAGAATAGTGAAAGTAAAATGCCGAGGCAACACTACTCTCAAAACTTTAGAGAAATTAGTTCCTTTAGAACTGGCCAGGAACGAAGACGTACAGCGACTTCCAGCACCCGATACGCCAGTACGGGACATACGTCCCCAAAGGACTGCAGCTCAACAATGTAAACTCAAATTAAAGCAGCATTATAATTCTGAAGGAGAAGAATAAAGTGATCGCAGTCCTTACCGGGACTTCGACCCGTGTTCTTCCCCCCCGGAATTATGTCGGGAAACCGACACACAAATAGTATAGTCTTCCCTTAACAGTATCCTCTTAAAATTAGAGAATGGGAGACTCCGTGACGTCATCGACGTCGCCGCAGTATTTACATTATTAAACCACTGTTCATACAACAGTTTAATGTCTAAATTGAATAAAAAAGTGTTCAATAAGACTGAATATAATTATTAACACCAAAATATAGCTTGATTCCCTTGTTAACGTAAATTTAACTTAGAAGTAGAACACAATATTGGAACAAGGGAGGCAGAGCGTCTCTTACAGACGCCACGCTCACACGAAAACAATAACAATGGAGCTCGCGTGTGTGTTGTGATAATGGCCACAGGATAGACCTACTCTGCCTTAAGAAACTGCCACAGCAACATCACTACTACAAATGAGAGCACTCCAGTATCCGTCTTACCAAGTATTTGTTTATTATTCTAGTGCACTTTTTAATATCAAATTTAAGACGGTTACAATATATGAACAACACCAACACCATGTACGTGTACCCCATTTTTACAGCCCTCACATACCATGTTATACCTGTATTGATATGTTTAGGGAAATGTACTAACTCCTTGCATCCCAAACAGGTAAATTGTGACTTGGAACAGCAAGTAGCTGAGCAGTAGAACTACACATGTACCTAGCTGTTGCCAGCCTTGAAGGCCTCCACAGCCGCCATTGGCACCATGAGGCACAGGGCCACACCCACATAGATGCTACCATGACACAGCCTTAGTGGGCCCTTACTACAGGCTCAGATAAGGCCATTCTAGTTATTGTAGTAGTAGTATTCATAACTAGTAATAATTGTTGAAATAATAGTAGATTAGACCACCATATGTGGTATGATAAAATAATATAATTAAACTTAGGTAAACAATTTGTAGTTTAAGAAGGAGCCATTACAAAGTGGTTTAAGCTACAAATTGTCCCCCCCAATTTGTGTGAGATTAATTTCAGGCAGTTTTAACAAGTACATACAGTCCACTCAATTTCTTACCTACTAAGAAAAAATAAGATAAACTTTAATTTATTGAAGTCAATTAAAAGGAGATATACTGCCTGGAGTTTTTACCACAACGTCCACTTTCCAAGAGATCCCTCACAAGAATGAATCTTGCCTGAAGCTCCGGGCGTCTTGTGGGCACACACAAAAGAGTTACAATTGACCAATAGCATTGCAGCAAATGAGCGGGAACCAATCATATTAGCTCGTTCGATGAGCAGTAGCAGGAGTGACGTCATGAACACGTCATAGCTGTTATTCAACATCGCGCCGGTTGAGGTTGACCCCAGAGGTCAGACGCTGCTGGTGCCTTCCCCTCTGTCTCACGCGGGCACCAGCCATGTACTCACTGACCCTTGGTGGCCAGTATGCTTAACTTCCTGTATCTACTTCCTGCCTGGACATAAGGCGGCCTACGTATTACAAAAGTATTCCTGGTTAAATGGGCATTCTGGAGATACCCAACATGCCAGAAAACTATCCAGGATTAAGGGAAATAGGCTTTGTGCACGAAGATCAGTGCACTGTGCACTGCAATGAGCCATTCAAGTCAGCTGTGGGAGGATCTTGGGAGACATACTCCCACAGTAACAGAGTCCATTTCATGTGGTCTCCATCTCATGTTGGCCTCCGAATGCATGTAGTAGTTAGTTCATTTATTATGCACCCCATACCCATCTTGTGGGCGGTAGTGGAAAGG
>WNGS01061573.1:0-18854 GCA_020271785.1 Procambarus virginalis
AAGTGATCACAGTCCTTACTGGGACTCGACCCGTGTTCTTCCCCCCCCCCCGAAATTATGTCGGAAATTCGACCTAAATATAACAACAGAGTATCCCCTTAAAATTAGAGAATGGATGACTCCGTGACGTCATCGACGACGTCGCATATTTACACTATTAAACACTGTATATAGCAGTTCAATGTCTAAATTTAACAAAAAAGTACTCAATAAGACTGAATATAATTACTAACACCAAATATAGCTTGACTCCCTTGTTAATGTAATTTAAGTACAGAAGAAGAACCACAACCAAGGGCGTGGGTGCCCTGGGTGTCTCAACAGACTTACAATACAAACAAACCACGCTGGAGAGTGCTCCCGAAGCTGAAAACACAGACACCAATTTACGTGTGAACAACCAGTAACACAGCCTCTCAACATCACAGCAACGATCGTATCCGTCTTACCAAGTATTTGTAGATTATCAAGTGCACTTTTTAGTCACAATAGGTAGATGATTAGGATATATGGATAAACCCCACAAATGTACGTGTACTCCATTTAACAATCATATTCCTGTTATACCTGTAATTGATATGTTTAGGGAACTTTGATTATTCCTTGCATTCCATACAGGTAATTGTGATTAGGAGCAGCAAGAAGCTGTGCAGACAATTGGACCTTATACATTATTTGCCTATAGCTGTTTGCCAACGCTTGTAGGCCTCCACAGCCGCATTATGTGGCACTCAGAGGCACAGGGCCACACTTATTTTGATGCTACAATTACACAGCTTAGCAGGCCATACAACAGGATCAGCTAAGCCCACTTTAGTTATTGCAGAAGTAGTACTCATAACTAGTAATAATTATGAAATAATAGTAGATTAGACCACCATATGTGGTATGATATAAATTTATGAACAGGTAAACAATTTGTAGTTAAGAAGGAGCATCTTTAAGTGTTTAAGCTACAAATTGTCCCTCCAACTATGGAGATATTTCAGGCAGTTGTAACAAGTACATACAGTGTCATGTTCACAGAAAATGGTACCATCCGTTTTCTATGTGCGGCGGCTGGACGCCACTAGGGAAGGTAAACAGCACACAGGACGCTGCCAAGCTTGGGAGCTACTCTATCATGTAATCGTCTTTTAAGTATTAAAGTCAGTAACCAGGAATGACTACATCAACCTTACTACCAAGACTATCTCAGCTATACACAGACACCACACTGGCGAAGAGAGAACTGGGAACGCAGGTTTGTTCAACAAAACACAAGGAAGGAGCATGCTGTCTCGCCCAGAGGAGGAGGAGAAGCTGTCTGTGAGCACCATACCCGATGCTGTATGCAACCCCATGCTGTGTGACTGTTGCTGTGTGCTGATCGTTGCTGTGTGCTGGCCGTTGCTGTGTGCTGGCCAATGCTGTGTGCTACCCAGCTGTGCTGATTGTTGCTGTGAGAGAGGAATCTGCCGACGCTGTGTACGAAACGACGCTTTGATGCAGTGTACAAAACCAATGTTTTGGTTACGAACCGACGCTCCGTGCTACAAAATTCTTCACGCTGTGAACCAACTGCTGCCTACTGCTGCCTACTGCTGTGCCAACTGCTGCCTACTGCTGTACAACTGCTAACAACTGCTGTGCTGCTGTGAGTTGGAGTAACAACACATGTACACAAGGGCTAGGTAAGAAGTCAGTTGCTGCTGTGTTGTGCACTGTTGTGAACTTTTGCATTAAAATGCTTGTGTGCTTTGCAAAATTAAAGTAATTACAGTGAATTCTTAAATAACATATACAGTGCAGTAAGTGTTATATATTCTGAGGAACATTTTAAGTGATAAGTTTAAATTTATTCAGTAAAAATGGCAAATATACCTCAGTTTCCTGCATTTGATCCTGACTGTGACCAGACAAACCTGTCACAGAGGTGGGTCAAATGGCTTAAAAGGTTTGAAAATTTGTTGATAGTTTCTGACATCAAAAGTGCTGAAAGAAAGCGTGCCTTTCTGCTTCATTATGCAGGTGATAGAGTTTGTGATATCTTTGATACACTGAAAGATACTGGTGGTGCCAAAGATTATGACACTGCCAAGGCCAAATTAACTGAGCATTTCAAACCAAGGCAAAATACTGCTATGGAAATTATGCATTTCAGGAGAGCAAAACAACTCTCTAATGAAACTGTTGATCAATACCATACACGTCTGCAGGGTTTAGCAACCCATTGTGAGTTTGCTGATGTTGACAAAGAAATCAAACAGCAAATAATTGAAACATGCACATCTACACGTCTCGTCGAAGAGCTCTAGAACTTGTTGATGATGAAAGTTCTCTTACCAAGATACTGGATATGGCTCGTCGAATGGAAGATGCTGCACGTGATGCTCGTCATGGAGTGCAGTGCCAACAACGGTTCTGCCACTGTTACTAACAGTCAAGAAGTATGTAAGGTTCAGGGAGTACACCATGATCATAGAAGATATCATGCCAAACCTAACATTAAATTGAGCCGAGAACCACATCACAACTGGAGTCATGGAACAAGACTCAAGCAGTCACAACGACTCACATCAGAGGTTGTCAATAATAAATGTTACAATTGTGGAGGAGACTACCCACACCAAGATAATGTTTGTCCTGCACAAGGTAAGAAGTGCTATGAGTGTAGAAAACTAAATCATTTTGGTGCTATGTGTCGTTCCGCACTAAAGAAACCACAATCAATAAATAAAAGCAATGTACGAGGATCAAGTCATAGGAGTCGAGGTGGCAAACACAATATTGCACCTCAAATCAAGAATGTTAATAATATACAAGACAACATTTCATTACAACCAGTCTCAGATGACAGTGAATGTGATTATATTTATGGAGTACAAGCAATCACAGAATGGAATGATCTTCCAAACAACCCAGAGACTATAGTATACATTGCTGGCATTTGTCTCAAAATTCTCATTGACACTGGATCAAACATTGACACCATTGCTGAGTGCCACTATGAAAAATTTAAAAAACAGTTCCCAAAGCTTGAAAACTATAATGGCAAAGCCACTGCCTATGCTTCAAAGGTAGCCTTACCAGTGATTGGAACTTTCACTGCAGAGATTAAGTCAAAGAATGCAATGCTCATTACTACATTCCATGTTGTTAGGAATGCAAAGGAGTCTTTACTCAGTTACAAGACTTCAACCAAATTGGGGCTACTTCAGCTTTCTAATGCTGTAGCAGTGGAATCTGCAAACAATGTTGATGCTATTGTTGCTGAATTTTCTGATCGGTTTAAATCCATAGGTTGTTATACTGATAGCAAGGTACATCTGCATATCAACCCAGATGTAATTCCAGTTGCCCAACCACATCGCCGACAACCATTCCATACTCGCAAGAAAGTCGATGCCGAACTGGATAGGCTGATAGAACTAGATATCATTGAACCGGTAACAGGCCCAACACCATGGGTAAGCCCAATTGTCACTCCACCAAAGCCGAAGAATCCAGATGAGATACGCATTTGTGTAGACATGCGTGTTCCCAACAAGGCAATAATGCGTGAACGCCATCCTACACCCACTGTAGATGATATGATATACCGCTTGAATGGTGCAACTGTATTCAGCAAGTTAGATTTAAACAAGGGCTATCATCAGCTTGAACTTGATGATGAGAGTCGATTCATCACAACGTTTACGACACATCGAGGTCTGTATAGGTACAAGCGCCTGAGTTTTGGTATTAACAGTGCTGCTGAAGTATTCCAGCACATCATCAGCCAGGTATTGCAAGATATACCTAATGCTGACAACATGTCTGATGACATCATTGTTTATGGCCGTACCCAAGCTGAACACGACAAAGCTCTTCGTGCAACATTGCAACGCTTACGAGAAAAGAATTTGACGCTAAGCCGAGCAAAGTGTGAGTTCAATCAACATAAAATTGAATTCTTTGGACATGTACTTAGTGACAAAGGTCTGTCTCCAGATCCTAAGAAAGTTGCAGATATCAAGAATGCTGCACCTCCTTCAACATCCACTGAAGTACATAGTTTTCTGGGAATGGCAAACTACTGTTCTCGCTTCATTCCAGATTTTGCTACCATTACGAAGCCTCTACGTGAGCTCCTGAAGAAAAATGCATCATGGTACTGGAGCGATGTCGAGCAAAATGCATTTGATGCTGTGAAAGATGCACTAGTAGAAAATGCGACTGCTGCATACTTTGATCCATCAATGGACACTGAGTTAACGGTGGATGCTAGTCCTGTTGGTTTAGGTGCTGTGTTAGCCCAACACAAACCTGGTCAACCAGATTCAAGAGTAGTAATTGCCTACGCCAGCCGTTCTCTCACAGATGTTGAGCAACGATACAGTCAGACAGAGAAGGAAGCTCTTGCTCTTGTATGGGGCTGTGAACACTTCAATGTGTATCTGCTTGGTGCACCCTTTACCACGATAGTCACTGACCACAAACCGTTGGAGACCATCTTCAATAATCCAAAGTCCAAACCACCAGCTCGCATTGAGAGATGGGCTCTTCGTCTGCAACCATACAACTTTACGGTGAAATACAAGCCGGGTGCAGGCAATCCCGCTGATTACATCAGTCGACATCCTGCCAACAGTTTCACCATCACCAAGCATCAGCAAGTTGCCGAGGAATATGTACACTCTGTAACCTGTGATGCAGTCCCTAAGGCTCTCACTCTTGATGAAATCCGTACTGCAACCCTAGAGGACCCAACTCTGCAAGCAACAGTGGATGCATTGACTAAGAAAAAGTTTCCACGCATCCCACCCTCAGGAGTTGACCAAGATGCATTCAAAGCACTTGAACGCATCCAGACAGAATTAAGTGTTACGCAACAACGCGACACCGTGCTGCGAGGTACTCGTATCGTCATTCCAGCTGTTCTCCAGCAACGTGCTCTGAAGCTTGCACATCAAGGACACCAAGGTCTTGTAAGGACCAAACAGCTGCTACGAGAAAAGGTGTGGTTTCCTGGCATTGATCGTCAAGCTAAGGACATGCATGATGCCTGTCCCTTGCCAAGCTGCAGTGGATACTTCAAGACCAACACCTCTACAACCTTCACCACTACCTGCTGCACCATGGATGGAAGTATCGATGGACTTCTGTGGACCGCTACCAACTGGAGAGTACTTGATGGTAGTCATTGATGATCACTCACGTTATCCAGAAGTAGAAATCATCACTTCCACATCTGCAAAGGCTGTCATCCCGAAACTCGACAAGATCTTTTCAAACTTTGGCATTCCTGAAGTTGTCAAGACGGACAATGGACCGCCATTTAATGGACAAGACTTTGTCAACTTTGCTGAGCATATTGGATTCAAACACCGCCGTGTGATGCCACTACATCCTCAAGCAAATGGAGAAGTAGAGAGATTCATGCAACCTCTCATGAAAGCTGTACGCTGTGCTCATGCCGAAGGACGATCCTGGAAACAAGCTATGTATGCTTTTCTCAGGAACTACCGTGCAACACCGCATGGAACACTGGGCAAGTCGCCTGGCGAACTTTTATTTGGACGTCCTATGAGGATCGCACTACCTGTCATGCCAGCCAAGGTAACGGATAAACGTCTCGCTCAGAAGGATGCACTAGCCAAGGGCAAAATGAAAATTGCTCATGATCAACGTGCAAAGGAACAATTCATAAAGGTTGGAGATACTGTTCTCGTTAAAAAGAAAAAAGAGGGAAAGCTAGATATGCCGTATGATACAAAACCATATAAAGTGATTAGTGTAAAAGGAACTATGGTAACAGCGAGTAATAGAGATCATAGTATAACACGTAATATGGCTTATTTCAAAGTGATTCCAAATAGTGTAGAAAATGATGAAGTGCAAAGTCGTGCAAAAGAAAAAGAAAAAATGAGTTATAACTCGATAAACAATTCATCGAGAGATGTTTTTGTACTTAAGGACTCTCGTCCAAAACGACATGTTAAACGCCCTACACGATATGATGATTAATTGTGTTCCTATGTAATGCAAAGTATTTACTTGTTATGCTGAACTAAATTTAATATTGTTTGAATAATGCAGATCTCTCATTCAATATTTTGTAACTTTGTATTACAGTTTCTTTCATGTTTGTTTAACATTGCATATGTATTTTTAACATTGAAATCCTTTGTGGTAAAGATTGTTTAAATTCTTTGTGTGTTTAATTAATGTTAAATGTATGCAATATCTCTTGATATGTTAATAACTTACTTTGTGTCAATAACTTTGCTTTGTGCTACAAGCATGGTAGACATCCTGTATTCATTCTTTTTAAAGAAAAGGAGGGATGTCATGTTCACAGAAAATGGTACCATCCGTTTTCTATGTGCAGCGGCTGGACGCCACTAGGGAAGGTAAACAGCACACAGGACGCCTACCAAGCTTGGGAGCTACTCTATCATGTAATCGTCTTTTAAGTATTAAAATCAGTAACCAGGAATGACTTTACATCAACCTTACTACCAAGACTATCTCAGCTATACACAGACACCACATACAGTTCACTCATTTAATTGCTTACTTACTAAGAATATAAATAAGATAATATTTTATTTTATTGAAGTCAATTTAAAAAAGATATATACTGCCTGGAGTTTTCCCCACAGTCAGTGCACCACACTACTGATCCACCAGTCATTACACCATGGTACTGACCCACCAGTCATTACACCATGGTACTGACCCACCAGTCATTACACCATGGCACTGACCCACCAGTCATTACACCATGGTACTGACCCACCAGTCATTACACCATGGTACTGACCCCACCAGTCATTACATCATGGTACTGACCAACTAGTCATTACACCATGGTACTGACCCACCAGTCATTACACCATGGTACTGACCCACCAGTCATTACACCATGGTACTGACCCACCAGTCATTACACCAAGGTACTGACCCACCAGTCATTACATTATAATACTGACCCCCCAGTCTTTACACCACGGTACTGACCCACCTGTCATTACACCATGGTACTGACCCGCCAGTCATTACACCATGGTACTGACCCACCAGTCATTACACCACGGTACTGACCCACCAGTCATTACATCATGGTACTGACCCACCTGTGGTAAAAACTCCAGGCAGTATATCTTCTTTTAAATTGACTTCAATAAAATATAGTTTATCTTATTTTTTCTTAGTAAGTAAGAATTAGTTGAGTGGACTGTATGTACTTGTTAAAACTGCCTGAAATTAATCTCACACAATTGGGTGTGACAATTTGTAGCTTTAAACCACTTTGTAATGGCTCCTTCTTAAACTACAAATTGTTTACCTTGATTGGTTTATTTTAATTTTATCATACCACATATGGTGGTCTAATCTACTATTATTTCAATAATTATTACTAGTTATGAATACTACTACTACAATATAACAAAGGTCTTAGATGGACTTGTTGTAATGGCCCTGCTAAGGCTGTGTCATGTTAGCATCTATATGGGTGTGGCCCTGTGCCTCATGGTGCCAGTAATGGCGGCTGTGGAGGTCTACAAGGCTGGCATAGCTAGGTAGAGTATGTGTATAGTTCAACACTCTGCTCAGCTACTTGCTGCTCCAAGTCACAAATTTTCCTGTTTGGGGTACAAGGAATTCGTAACAGTTCCCTAAATATATCTATTACAGGTATAACATGAAATGTGAGGGCTGTAAAAATGGGCTACACGTACATTTAGTTGTTGTTATTCATGTATCGTAACCGACTTATCTTAATACTGTTTAAAATGGGCACACAGATTTAAACATAAAGATACTTGGTAAGCCGGATACTGGAGTACTCTTATTTGTAGTAGTGGTGTTGATATGGCAGTTTCTTAAGGCAGAGTAGGTCTATCCTATGTGGCCATTAACACAACACACACGAGCTTCCTCTGTTATTGTTTTGTGTGACCGTGGCATCAGTAAGTGAAGCTGACTTAGTGTACTGTTTCAATATTTTGCTGGTTCTACCTCTGGAGTTAATTTTATGTTAACAAGGGAGTCAAGCTATATTTTGGTGTTTATAATTATATTCAGTCTTATTGAACACTTTTTTATTCAATTTAGACATTAAACTGTTGTATGAACAGTGTTTAATAATGTAAATAAACGTCGACGTCGATGACGTCACAGAGTCTCCCATTCTCTAATTTTAAGAGGATACTGACTAAGGGAAGACTATACTATTTGTGTATGTGTGTGTCGGTTTCCCGACATAATTCCGGGGGGAAGAACACGGGTCGAAGTCCCGGTAAGGACTGCAATCACTTTATTCTTCTCCTTTAGAATTATAATGCTGCTTTAATTTGAGTTTACATTGTTGTGCTGCAGTCCTTTGGGGACGTATGTCCCGTACTGGCGTATCGGGTGCTGGAAGTCGTTGCATGTCTTCTTTCCTGGCCAGTTCTAAAGGAACTAATTTCTCTAAAGTTTTGAGAGTAGTGTTGCCTCGGCATTTTACTTTCACTATTCTCAAGATACCATGGCTGTCTGGATGAACAGAGACTATTTGACCTATAGGCCACTCTGAGCGTGGTCCATCACTATCCACCAGAACTATGTCACCAGGGTTCAAGTTAATTCTTTTGTAGGGGTTGTTTGCCCCGTAATGATACTCTCTCAGAGCTGTAAGGTATTCTCGAGTTCATACGTCATTCCACCGTCTTATCACCCTTGATAGATGTTTGAAACGTTGAACCAAATCAGTATCTTGGACATATGAAGGATCCTCTGGTTCCTCGTCCATAAGGGACACAAGTGTTTCGAGAGGTCTACCATACATCAAATGAGCTGGACTTAATGGTTCACGCTGCAAAACATCATCAGAGAGGTAGGTAAGTGGTCGGTTATTAACTCGTGCTTCTATCTCTATGACTACTGTTTGAAGCTCCTGCAGGTCAATCTTTTGGCGGTGTAGGTTTTTTTGTAGAGAACGTTTCACCGTACCAACCATGCGTTCATAGAAGCCTCCATGCCATGGTGCTCTGGGAGGTATGAATTTCCAATGGCACTGCCGTTAAGTTAGGGCTGTGCGTACCTTTGGGTGTGTCCAGATTTTCCTCAGACATGCTTCCCTGCCACTAAGTTGGACCCATTGTCTCAGATCATTAACATAGGACAGGATCTACGTGAAACAAACCTGCGGAAAGCCTGTAAGAATGCTTCGGCACTCATATCGGGAGTCACTTCTAGATGGACTGCCCTTGTTGTGGCACAAGTAAAAAGACAGATGTAAGCTTTTACTGGTTCTTGTCTTTAGTGCCTGTCAGTGTTAGTGCTCCTGTGAAATCTACTCCTGTTGTCTCAAAGGGACGAATATGTACGACTCGTTCCTTCGGAAGTGGAGGAGGGCCAGGATATGGACACACTCTGGCATCGTATCTCCGGCAAATAACACAGGATTTGATTATTGATTTTACTGTCTGTCTACCTTGGGGTAGCCATACTGTTTGTCTTAAGTATGTAAGAGTATCTAATACCCCACCATGCAGAGTGCAGTATTTGTGTATATGTAACACAATTAGTTTGCTTACTATGTGGTGACGAGGGAGCAATATTGGATTTTTTGCTTCCAGATCTATGTCAGCGTGCTGTAAGCGGCCTCCGCATCTGATTATGTTATAATTGTCAGTGTCTAACCAGAGACCCAGATCATGTTGTAGCTTTTTGGAACATTGTGAAATTCTGTCCCGAATGTGTCGATCTGAGCTCTTTTGACCCAATACCTTAGGGCATTAGGGATTTATGCTTGGTTCCTATTTTCTTTAGAAAATCAAACACTACTTGGGTGACACCTATAAGTTTGTTCAGTTCAGAGTACCGAGTAGGATCATTACCAAAGTCCAGGTGGTTCTGGGTTCTCAGTGGGAACAGTAACATTGGTCACAATGACTTGTGGCTTTTGTTCAGGCCACTGGTCGCTGATTAGCCACTGAGGTCCATTGAACCACATCTCTGCCTTTGTTAACTACCGTAAAGTCAGTCCTCGGGAGAGATAGTCAGCTGGATTCTCTTTAGTGGGTACATATCTTAGTTATACCCTACTGATATGTCTCCTATTTCCTTAACGCGGTTACTCAAGTAAGGATTCTTACTGTTATTGTTCTTAACCCACTGTAGCACTGCCTCATTATCTGACCAAACTACTGTTTCTTTTAAAGTGGATGTGGCTTAAGGCCTTGATCAAATATGAGCCAATCTTACACCTAGCAGTAAGGCTGTTAATTCCAGTTGTGGCAGTGATCTTTCTTTAAAGGTGCCACTCTGGCCTTTGATGTGAGCAAATTGGCTTGCCATTGAGACCAGGTAAGCTACTGTGCCGTAGCCTTTCCTGAGGCATCACAAAATACATGTAGCTTAATTAGTTCTTTTTCATTTACTACTGTGTTCCTAGGGAACTTGACAGACTCTAGGGTACTTAAATCTTTTACTAACCCTTGCCATTTTCTTGTAGGGCAGGTGTCAGAAGATCATCCCAGCCTATCTTTTGTTGCCAACATTCCTGTATTATCAACTTCCCATTAATCGGTATTGGGCTTATAGTCCTAATGGGTCGAAGGGTTTGCTGACTTGTGATAGTAATTTTCTCATTGTTAAGTTAGTGGTATCTGGCTCCACTGACTTGATTGTCAACTGATCGGTTGTCGTGTTCCATTCGACACCTAGTACTTTTGTCATCTCGGGTACCTGGTATCGGGAAATTCAGTTGATTTAATTTTTCATTGTTAGAGACCCAAGACTGGAGAGGCATATTGCTCCCATTAATTCTCGATTGGCCTCATGGTATATGTCCAACAGTTTACTTTCACTGTTGGTGTGTACCTGAAAATTATCCACATACAGGTTTTTGCTAATTCCGTCTGTTTTGGGCTATTGGACTTCTTCAAGTGCGTATATTCTGCTTGGAGCAGAAAGGGAGATGACGTGGCGCTAACGGAGAGGACAGCAAACCGGTAAGTGATTAATTCACTGTTCGGATTGTTAGATCCTTAATCCATAGGAACTTTGTAGTTCCGTCTTCTTCTTGAAGACCTACCATAGGAATGCCTTGTTGATGTCGGCCGTATATGCATAAGTCCCAATACGGAACTTTAACAGCACATCGTAAAGCCTTTGTGTTAGGCTAGGGCCATTTTTGAAGGCAGTCGTTTAACGAAACACTACTCGGCCTCATTTTAGCACTGCAATTAAATACTATCCGTAATGGGGTATTGCAGAATTCTTCTGTACACAATGATGTGGTAAGTAGTGACCTTCCTTTGGGTTATCATTTGTAACAACTTCGATAAATTTGTCATCGAGTTGCTTCTGTATTATTTCATGGTACAACTTCAAGTTCTCAGGTTGTCTTTGTAAGCGCAACACCTGTGATCTCAATTGGTTTTGTGCCATAAAATGGTTGACGGGTAGCTGAGGGTGATTCAGCTTCCATGGTAGCCTGACCCAGTATTGATTATCTCTGTATATAACTGAGTCCAGTATTGTTTGTAAGTCCAGTCATCATCTGGGCTAGGTTGTTCAGGGACAATGCCGAGAGTTGCCAGGTCCCATAACTTGTGTACAGGGGGATCAAGCTCTTCCTCGGACATGTCTCTGAGTTGCAGTGGAGACTGGTCTCCTAGTCATGCAACCATTACTGGGTTGGCATGTTGGTGTTCTACAGGTGCGGGTTGGTTTAGCCGTAATACAGGGCCTGTTAGCAAATAGCCACCTGCAGATGGTAACACGTTCATACCGTGTTTGTATTCCTTTCCTTTGATAAACTTATGGTAGACATCTGATCCCATAAGGATTCCAATATTGGAAAGGTTGTCTGATGTGATTTTATCAGCCAAATGAATTCCCTTTTTTCTAGGAATTTGGCTGTTGTCCCCAGACCATATACATATAGATCTGTTGGGAATCTATCTACTACTAGAGCTTGTACATTTTGTTCGTAACCTCCTAATCGTACTTTGGGTTGTACTACCTTGAAAACTCGGGCTCCTGAGTCAGTCAGGAATCCTGCTATGTTTATTCGTGTCTCCTCTACAGGTGTAAGTTTCAGGGTATCTACCAACTCTTTGGATATAAAGGTCAATTGGGACCCTTGATCAAATAATCCACGTACGGTGGCTTTGTTCTCTCCATTTCTAATGATCAATCGTGCAGTAGGTAGAGCTGATTTATGTTTAGACCTTGTTGAGAAAACACTTATGTCAGGTAGCACAGTACAAAGCTGTACTGAGGTGTTAGTTCCTTCCTCCTCCTGTGGTTTGGCAGACTTTGTACTTGAATCCCCACAAAGTGCTGTATGGTGTTGACCCTTATGGCACCTATAACAGGTGCGTATTGTTGATGTGCAGCTGTCGGGATGATGTTCCCTTATACACTTGGTACATCTATGTATCTCCTTGAGTCGTTTTATGCGTGTTGCACGATCGGGGTATCGTCTGCAATTGTACATGGAATGTGATTGTTCACAGAACAGACATGGTCTCCAGACGTTAACAGTATCTTGAGGAGTCACCGATTTGGGTGACGCGTTACCTGTAGGTTTGGAGGTACCAACTGCGTATGTGCCCACACTGCCTTGTCTCCACTTTGGAGAGGGAGAAGTTGTTTTAGATTTGTTTGGAGTACTGTTTGTACTCTGTTGTTTACTATTAGTAGTAGACGAAGGTTTAGATGTCGCCTTTCCATCTGGGATAACTCTTTCTCGTTCTATGATGGTTTGTAACCCCTTTGTAATCTCTGTTACTGTCAGATATGACTTTCCATACAACACAAACAACTTATCCAGGATGTCCCTGGGTAATTTGCGAGTCATATGGACTTGGATTATCCAGTCTGATTCATCCAAGTTTACTTTATTTTTAAGTGCCTTAAGCAAAGACTCAAGCTCCAATCTAAAGGCTTGGAGTGAGACTGCTGTATTATTTGGATGTTTAATATCTAACAGCTTCTGGGTTAAAATTCTGATAGTCCTTTCAGGCTTCGCATAGTTGTCCTTCAATAGTTGTACAGCATTGTCATAATCGTCATCTGTGTGATTCAGATTACAGACTACCTGAAAGGCTTCATCCTTCAAGACACTCTGTAAATACGTAAACTTTGTCGTCTTTGGTACATTGACATTAGAATCCACAGAATCGACAAATTTGCTCCAGAAATTGTCCCAATTCTCGTCCTCTGTTCCAGAAAAAGTTGGAAGACTGAGTGATGGTAATTTGACTTCTGGTGCTGTCTGATTCTGGGTAGTTGTAGCTGCAATATTTATATTGGCCTTATGGGCGTCTATCATATTGTCATAACATTGAATTTGTTCAAACATTGCATCTTCATAATCAGAGTGTTCTTGGAGAATGTTGTTCATCGTATCTTCATCAATACTAGAATTGTTCAGTAAATCTTGATACTGTTTCATTTGTTGCAACACACGGTCATATTTGTTCCGTGTAAGCTTAAGATAGTTTTCCAGTGCTGCATAATTAACTGGAGTTTGATTACTCATGTCTTCACATTTGTTAATCTGCCTTGTGAGATGCCCTTTAAGGCCCTAAGGGTTAATTTTACATTTTGGAGTGTAGACATCTTGGAAGTACTTGCTAGTCGTATGGACTTTTAACTATTTGGCACTTGAATTAATAAAGCAACTAGTTTCCGAACTAGAGCTGTTTATCATTTAAAATATATACTACTGTATAATCATACACGCTATAATTTGAGTGGTAAGCCTGTATCAATGCTGGTATTCCGCAAGCTAGCCCTTCTTTATCACTCTTGGTTGGTACAGAGACACAGGTTAACACTCAAAGGTGAAATGATTATAGTTAAATTATACCTATAATTATATGTATGAATATCAGGTTGACAACACAACTCGGGTTGTCATGAATACTGCATAAAAATATGTACTTGCTAGGTTGTAATATATGTTCAACTCTAGACAAGTGTAAAAAATTCTTACCCTTACACCAGGTTAGCACAATAAATTAAACTAGGTTGCTGTACAACACCAGCCTAAAATGTCCTACCCTTGTGCAAGAATTTGCTGTAAACAATGTGGTATGCAGTATGTAATGGTGCAATATTAAAGTAATGTTTATACTTAAATTACAAAAACATTTATAAGTAACTTATAAGTAAAGTAGCCTCTTATCAACCTCTTGTAATGAAAAAGGTACAATAGTTCTTTGGCACAGGCCTCAGAACAATAATTGTGCTTTGTTGTAGTTTTGTTTGCTATGAGATTGAAAAGTTAGGATAGAAAATGTAAATATAGCAATGTCGTTCTGCTATAATATTGCACTACTAATGTATATCAGGATCTTATATCTAGATGCAATGTACCTACTGGTTAACTGTAATAATCATCCGGTTCGAAGGACCATAACTTATGTGGTAAAAACTCCAGGCAGTATATCTCCTTTTAATTGACTTCAATAAATTAAAGTTTATCTTATTTTTTCTTAGTAGGTAAGAAATTGAGTGGACTGTATGTACTTGTTAAAACTGCCTGAAATTAATCTCACACAAATTGGGGGGGACAATTTGTAGCTTAAACCACTTTGTAATGGCTCCTTCTTAAACTGCAAATTGTTTACCTAAGTTTAATTATATTATTTAGTCATACCACATATGGTGGTCTAATCTACTATTATTTCAACAATTATTACTAGTTATGAATACTACTACTACAATAACTAGAATGGCCTTATCTGAGCCTGTAGTAAGGGCCTGCTAAAGCTGTGTCATGTTAGCATCTATGTGGGTGTGGCCCTGTGCCTCATGGTGCCAATGGCGGCTGTGGAGGCCTTCAAGGCTGGCAACAGCTAGGTACATGTACATAGTTCTACTGCTCAGCTACTTGCTGTTCCAAGTCACAATTTACCTGTTTGGGATGCAAGGAGTTAGTACATTTCCCTAAACATATCAATACAGGTATAACATGGTATGTGAGGGCTGTAAAAATGGGGTACACGTACATGGTGTTGGTGTTGTTCATATATCATAACCGCCAATACCATTTGGATATTAATCAGTGCACTAGAATAATAAACAAATACTTGGTAAGACGGATACTGGAGTGCTCTTATTTGTAGTAGTGATGTTGCTATGGCAGTTTCTTAAGGCAGAGTAGGTCTATCCTATGTGGCCATTATCACAACACACGAGCACCCATTGTTATTGTTTTCGTGTCAGCATGGCGTCTGTAAGAGCCGCTCAGCCTCCCTTGTTGTTCCAATATTTTTTCCACTTCTAAGTTAAATTTACGTTAACAAGGGAATCAAGCTATATTTTGGTGTTAATAATTATATTCAGTCTTATTGAACACTTTTTTATTCAATTTAGACATTAAACTGTTGTATGAACAGTGGTTTAATAATGTAAATATACGTCGACGTCGATGACGTCACGGAGTCTCCCATTCTCTAAATTTAAGAGGATACTGTTAAGGGAAGACTATACTATTTGTGTGTCGGTTTCCCGACACCTTTCTTGGAAGAATGCCACATATGATTGGGATTCCTCCCTTGCTCCTAACTAATTCAATGGCTGTCCTGAATCTCTGTATTAGTTCTTCACTCCTAACTCGTCCAACATCATTACCCCCTGCACTAATGCAAATAATGGGTTTGTTCCCATTTCCCGTCATAATATCATTCATGTTTCCAACAATATCACCAATTCCAGCTCCCGGATAGCACACCCTTATTCTGTTCCCCCTATCTCTGGCACAAAACGTTCTGTCTAAATACCTCACCTGGGAATCTCCCGCAACCAAAATTCGCTTCGATTCTCCCTTTTTCTTTCGAGCTGTTTGAGGGTTCTGCGCTTCAATGCTCCTCGTTGCTTTGCCTTTGCCTCCTCGTTGAACAACAGGTTCAGCACAGCACTCGTCCTCTAATACTTCAAATGCGTTAAAAGTCCTTAATTGTAGGCTATTAGTTGTTGGTTTTGCCAAGGTCTTCTTAAGACCCCTGTCTTTCACAACTTGCCAAGACGAGGACTTCTTAATGTTTGTCTCCTCCTTTGTTTCTTCCTGCTGCTGTTTCAGCTGTCGTACCTCCTCCCGTACCGAATCCAACTCTGTCCACAGAACTGCGTAATCTAAATGGGGAAAACCAGAGAAAGATATAGCTGAAGAACCACAGCAGGTGTCTTGTTACTAACGCTTCGATTAATAAATCCCAGTGTCCTATTTGCCTTATTACGAACATTCATGCATTGATCCTTTTGTTTTAAATTCTTACTAATCATAACTCCCAGATCCCTTTCGCAATCCGACTTCGCAATCTCAACACCATCAAGCTCGTATCTTGTAACTATATTATCATTACCTAGCCTCAGAACTTCACATTTATCAGCATTACCCTGCATCTGCCAATCCTCTGACCATTTCAAAACACTATTTAGATCAACTTGAAGAGATAGTGAGTCTTCTTCCATATTAATTTCCCTACCGATTTTTGTATCATCGGCAAATTTGCAAATGTTGCTACTCAAACCTGAATCTAAATCATTGATATATATTATAAACAACAGAAGTCCCAGGACAGAGCCTTGAGGCACTCCATTAACAACATTATCCCACTCTGACTTAACCCCATTTATACTAACTCTCTGTTTCCTTTGGAATAGCCATGCTCTAATCCAACTTAATATAGCACCCCCAATACCATGAGCCTCTATTTTTTTAATCAGTCTTTCTTGTGGCACTGTATCAAAAGCTTTGCTAAAGTCAAGGTACACAACATCACAATCCTTACTACTATCAACTGTCTCAACAATGCTGGAATAAAAAGAGCAAATTTGTTAAACGTGAACGGCCATTTGTAAAACCATGCTGCGACTCATTTTTAATTTGTTTTTCAAGATATAAGACGAATTGTATTTGCAATTATCGGTTCGAGTAACTTTCCCACAATAGACGTTAGGCTAATTGGCCGATAGATTGACGCAAGTGATCTATCTACTTTTTTAAAAATTGGTACCACATTAGCCACTTTCCATGACTCTGGTTCTCTACCTAACTCTATTGATTTATTAAATATGGTAGACAGTGGCACGGAAAGCTCCTCTTTGCATTCTTTAAGCACCCTGGCAAACACTTCATCCGGCCATGGGGATTTGTTTGGTTTGAGTTTTACTATTTGTTTAATTACATGCTACCTGGTAACTGCTAAACTTGTCAACCTGTCCTCGTCCCCACCCACACAGACTTGTTCGGCTGAAGGCATATTGTTAAATTCCTCTTTAGTAAATACAGATATAAAATATTTATTAAAAATACTACTCATCTCTTCATCACTATCTGATATTTGACCTGTTTCAGTTTTTAATGGACCTATCCTTTCCCTAATCTTTGTCCGGTATAACTGAAAAAAACGTTTAGGATTTGTCTTTGCTTGCTCTGCTATGCGAACTTCATAGTTTCTTTTTGCTTTCCTTATCTCTTTTTTAACATTTCTAACCAGTTGTACGAGTCTCCTTTCTTAAAAATTCGTACCACATTAGCTACCTTCCATGACTCTGGCACTCTTCGTAACTCTATTGATATATTAAATTTGGTAGACAATTTACTAAATATGGTAGACGGAGATTGCGAAAGGGATCTGGGAGTTATGATTAGTAAGAATTTAAAACCAAAGGATACATGCATAAATGTTCGTAATAAGCGAAATAGGACACTGGGATTTATTAATCGAAGCATGATTAACAAGAGACCTGGTGTTGTTCTTCAGCTGTATCTTGCTCTGGTTTTTCCCCATTTAGATTATGCAGTTCAGCTTTGGTCGCCGTACTATAGAATGGATATAAATTCATTTGAACGTATCCAGCGTAGGATGACTAAGTTAATTTCCCCAATTAGATATCTATCTTATGAAGGAAGATTAACAAAGCTTAAAGTGTATTCACTGGAAAGGCGTAGAGTTCAGGTTGACATGATAGAGGTTTACAAGTAGATGAATGTACACAACAAAATGGATATTAATAGGGTATTAAAAGTATCAACACAAGACAAAACCACGAAACAATGGGTATAAATTGGTTAAGCTTAGATTTAAGAAAGACTTGGTTAAATACTTATTCGCCCTTACTGTTGATTCGAGAATCAATTACCACGTAACGTGGTGGAGGTGGGGTCCATCGATTATTTCAAGCATGAGTTGAACATGTATATGAGTGGGATTGGGTGGTTATAGATAGGAGCTGCCTCGTACGGCCCAATTGGCCTTCTGCAGTTACCTTTGTTCATATGTTCTCAAATCAACAAAGTCCGTGACGAGGATTCGAGCCTTCGACCGAGATCATCCCAGACGCTGCCTTAATCGACTGAGATATGACATGATCAAAGAGTTGCAACCAGAAGATCTACTTGGGTAAAGACTGGTTCAATAACAATGTTGTTGATTTGTGGAACCAATTGCCGCATAACATTGTGGAGGTGGGGTCCCTCGATTGTTTCAAGCATGGGTTGGACATGTATATGAGTGGGATTGGGTGGTTATAAATAGGAGCTGCCTCGAATGGGCCAATAGGCCTTCTGCAGTTGCGTTTGTTCTTATGTTCTTATGTACTGTCCTTACTTGGATCCTGCAGCCTCTCCGAGACACAAACCAGGGTTTTACAACAACTCCCCCATGGACTGGAATAGCTCCAGTCCATCAATGAACAAACCCAAAAGGGCTGTGACGAGGATTCGAACCTAAGTCCAAGATCATCCCAGACGCTGCCTTAATCGACTGAGCAACGGTCAAAAGAGTTGCAACCAGAAGTTCTACTGCCCATACTTGGATCCTACTGCCTCTCTGAGACACAAACCAGGGTTTTACAACAACTCCCCCATGGACTGG
>WNGS01061585.1:0-13934 GCA_020271785.1 Procambarus virginalis
ACAGTGCCAGGGGACATTGGATTAATAAGGACACTTGAAGGCAAGATTTGACCGTGATGGAAGGGTAACTAGGACGTCGTGGTGTTACCCTTGGGGTCAGCATTAGGTTATGGTGACTGGGACTCTGGGACTGAGCCTGTTCTTAATACATGATTAATCATGTTCGAGAAAGGAGAGACTCCCTGTGCTTGCTGATGATGTTAAATGAGGATGACAGATAATGAGGAAGAATGAGAGAAGCTTCAGGAAGTCCATTCATGATGGACAAACATCATGAGTGGGCCATCACATGGTTGCTAGAGCTCAACTCCTTCAAATGCAAAGTAACGATGACTGGCAGTAAATGCAGAACGCTGGATGCAAGGCAGAAACTAATCCCACCTGGAGGTGAGCAGACACACGGCCCCTGCACGCAACACATGTCAGACAAGTTCTGCAGTCTGTGGGTACAGAACCTGTGTGTGGGAGAGAGACGGGGGGATGTCCTCATTTACCTTAGTTTACCTGGCAAATAAGGACCCTCACACAGGTACTGTACCACAGACTCCAGAATAGGTCTGTCATATGTTGTATATGCAAAGCTCCATGTAAAAGAATTAAGGTGTAGAGGGTTGCTTATGTAGAGGAATCAAACCTCACGTTAGTGAGAGAGAAGAAATATTGGACAGGTAAGAAGATATTAATAACAAGCGTAAACAAGGTAGACAAAGACAGTGAGTGAGAGCTTTTACCTGATCAACCAGGCTGTGACGCATACGTCAGGCTGCTAGCAGCCGCGTCCAACAGCCTGGTTGACCAGTCCAGCAACCAGGAGGCCTGGTCGACGACCGGGCCGCGGGGTCGCTAAGCCCGGAAGCACCTTAAGGTAACCTCAAGATAAGGAGAGAGAGAGAGAGAGAGAGAGAGAGAGAGAGAGAGAGAGAGAGAGAGAGTACAAGCATGAGGGAGGAACATAAGTGCACTTGGCACTCGCACTTGACAAGGTTGTCAAGTGTCAGTATTAAAGCTTGCCAGGTTATGCCGGCAGGTTACACATGTGAGGCAGCTGTAGCAACGGCAGGCTGGTGTGTGAGTGTACTCACCTAGTGTGTTTGCGGGGTTGAGCTTTGCTCTTTCGGCCCGCCTCTCAACTGTCAATCAACTGTTTACTAACTACTTGTGTGTGTGTGTGTGTGTGTGTGTGTGTGGTGGTGTGTGTGTGTGTGTGTGTGTGTGTGTGTGTTGTGTGTGTGTGTTTACTACTTGTGTCTGCAGCATCAGCTCTTGGCTCTTGGAACCCGCCCTTCTAACCCTCACTACATTAGATAACCGGGGGGGGGAAGGAGAGGTGAGGTAATGCAGGGGAGAGGTGAGGTAAACAGCAGGAGAGTGCAGGTGTTAGGGAGGGAGAAAGGTGCAGGTGTTAGGGAGGGAGAAAGGTGCAGGTGTTAGGGAGGGAGAAAGGTGCAGGTGTTAGGGAGGGAGAAAGGTGCAGGTGTTAGGGAGGGAGAAAGGTGCAGGTGTTAGGGAGGGAGAAAGGTGCAGGTGTTAGGGGAGGGAGGAAAGGGCGTGTGATACAGGTGTTGAAAAGGATCGACTGGGCACTATTCCTTATCTGTCCCCCCCCTCCTCCTCCCACCTACCACTGAATGGATGAGGGGAACCTGGTTCTAAATCGATTAGCAGCTCGCGTTCCAGTGCAAACTGATAAGGAAGGATTAAGATAAGCTGCAGGAAGGGACAGCTCAAAGCTTCCTAACAGCGTAGGTAAGGCTTCAGAAGCCACAGCCGAAGATACGACACAAAGAGGATGATAAATATGGAAGAAAAAAGATGGAGGAGAAGGAGGAGAAGATAGAGATGTGGGAGTAAACCTGCGGTTAGCGAGTTAAATAAGTAGATGCTAGTTAAATAAGTAGATGCTAGTTAAATAAGTAGATGCTAGTTAAATAAGTAGATGCTAGTTAAATAAGTAGATGCTAGTTAAATAAGTAGATGCTAGTTAAATAAGTAGATGCTAGTTAAATAAGTAGATGCTAGTTAAATAAGTAGATGCTAGTTAAATAAGTAGATGCTAGTTAAATAAGTAGATGCTACCAGAGCGAATACGAAACTGTTATTCAGCTTCAGATGTGTATTGGCATACACCTAGAAGCTCGTATAGTCGCTGCTAGTGTCAGTAGTGTGTATATATATATACCAATATACCCCTGGAGCTCGTATATACCGAACCGGCTTTTCTAAGCAGTTGTTTGATAGTGTCTGGAGCCTCGTATGGCCGTTGTATTTACCCTTCATGAAGTCGTTATAGCGAACACTGCCATTGTTTTACTAAGAAATGTATACTTATCTACCCATTCTGTCAAGCTGTGTGTTGTTATGTGAAGCTGTGTGTGTGTGTGGTGGTGGTGGTGTGAAGCTGTCTGTGTGGTGTTGGTGGTATGAAGCTGTCTGTGTGGTGTTGGTGTGAAGCTGTCTGTGTGGTGGTGGTGTGAAGCTGTCTGTATAGTGTGTGTGGGTGGTGTTGGTGGTGTGAAGCTGTCTGTGTGGTGTTGGTGTGAGCTGTCTGTGTGGTGTTGGTGTGAAGCTGTCTGTGTGGTGTTGGTGGTGTGAAGCTGTCTGTGTGGTGTGGTGGTGTGAAGCTGTCTGTATTATGTTGGTGTGAAGCTGTCTGTGTGGTGTTGGTGGTATGAAGCTGTCTGTATGGTGGTGGTGTGAAGCTGTCTGTGTGGTGGTGGTGGTATGAAGCTGTCTGTGTGGTGTTGGTGGTATGAAGCTGTCTGTGTGGTGTTGGTGGTATGAAGCTGTCTGTGTGGTGGTGGTGTGAAGCTGTCTGTGTGGTGGTGGTGTGAAGCTGTCTGTGTGGTGTTGGTGTGAAGCTGTCTGCGTGGTGTTGGTGGGAAGCTGTCTGTGTGGTGTTGGTGGTGTGAAGCTGCCTGTGTGGTGTTGGTGTGAAGCTGTCTGCGTGGGTTGGTGTGAAGCTGAATGGGTAGGTCTGAGAAGCTGTTTGTGTTTTGAGGTGCTGGGCACCGCCAGCGGAATGGATGTGATGGGAGGGCGTGGGAGGGAAGGGAAGGGAGGGGCGTGTGGGATGGAGGGGGAGAGGGAAGGGAGGGGGCGTGTGGGAGGGGGAGAGGGAAGGGAGGAAGGGGGGAATGTGTGGGGGGGGGGTGTCGTTGGGGCGTAAATGGGCGTCATTATTTACGCTGTTGGATTTTACATGAATTGGTGACAATTACCTGTGCTTTGTGGAGTTGCTGGCGCGGTAGATCAGGAGGAGAGTGTTAGCGGGGTCTGTAAGAGGCTGTAAAGTCAAGGCTAATGATCAAAGTGTGTAATTCGTATGCGCACGCACGCACACACACACACACACACACACACACACACACACACACACACACACACACACACACACACACACACACACACAGGAAGTGATGTGGTGGAGGCTGACTCCATACACAGTTTCAAGTGTAGATATAATAGAGCCCAGTAGGCTCAGGAATCTGTACACCAGTTGATTGACAGTTGAGAGGCGGGACCAAAGAGCCAAAGCTCAACCCCCGCAAGCACAATTAGGTGAGTACAATTAGGTGAGTAAGCACACACACACACAAGAATATATTCTGCTGCACACGGAAGATTGGCTCGTATAAGAACTGCTTTTGTGAATATGAGCAAAGAATTTTTCATGATCCTATATATCGTTGTCAGACCAATGCTGAAGCATGCGGCACCAGGGAGGAGTCCTTATCTCCTTAAAAACACACAACGAAGCTGGAGAAAGTTCAGATATAAGACTCCAGATTAGTCCCAGATTTAAGAGGTATGAGCTACGAGGACAGACGAAGAGAGTTACACCTTACTTTACTGGAAAAGAGAAAAACAAAGGAAACATAATTACCACATTAAAAATACTCACAGGAATTGACATGGCCGACAAGGACAGATTATTTATAAGGACTGGTACACCCATATATGCCACAGAGACATTAGAAAGAACCTTTTTTTCGTGTTAAGACAGGGAACAAATGGAATGTACAGTGCTGGAGGCCGACTCCGTGTACATCTTAACATATAGATCTGACAAGGTCCAATAGGCTGTGGAACCTATTCACTATCGATTAAAGGTAGAAAGACGGGACCCAAGAGCCGTGGCTCGTCACCCGCAAGTACAACTAGGTGAGCACACACACACACACACATACACATACACACATTCATTAAAGGTGTGTGTAGTGTAGCGGCAATAAATTTGAATGTGTCCCAAACGAGGCCAGATCAATTACTGTTTTTGAGCCACGGAACAATACGAGTATTGCCCACTTCCAGTAGTTAAAAAACATTAATTACTCACCTTTCCAGAAGCCATACACGGTCGTCGCTCTCTCTATCGCTTCCATATCTGTTTGTCGGTCTGCCATTCTTCCATAGGGCGCCAGACAGCTGAGTGGACAGCGCTTCAGATTCGTAGTCCTGAGGTCTCGGGTTCGATTCCCGGTGGAGGCGGAGACAAAATATTTGTTTCACCCTGATGCCCCTGTTATCTAGTAGTAAATAGGTACCTGGGAGTTAGACAGCTGCTACGGGCTGCTTCCTGGGGAGGGGTGTAACAAAAAAGGAGGCCTGGTCGAGGACCGGGCCGCGGGGACGCTAAGCCCCGAAATCATCTCAAGATAACCTCAAGATAGATCTATCTATAACACTTCAATATGTCTATCTATCAATCAGCTCGCTAAAGAGCTGTCAATTAAGGCGCATTCATCCGAGTTATTGGATGGGTCCCATGCCTTAGCTGTGAGGGGGGAACAATATAGTTTTCAAATGAGAGAGAGAGAGAGAGAGAGAGAGAGAGAGAGAGAGAGAGAGAGAGAGAGAGAGACAGACAGACAGACAGACAGAGACAGAGAGAGAAACTCCTCAAACAAGGACCCACAAACAGACACCGAGCCACAATACCCTCTGGCTCTAGACGACCAAACACAACACACGTCAGCGAACGTGTGAACCGAGAACGTCAGCGAACCGAAAAACGACGTACGTACGTCCGTTCCGGTTCGCAATGCTATCTATACACACCGATCATACATTATGATACATACAAGGGGGGTTCCGGTTCCCTGGACCGTCATGATTCATAACCCGTTTGTTGATGCCGGTAATAACGTCCTTAATTACCTTCAGTGAATCGTTATACTGAGATGGCAGATCTCATAATATTATGATCCATTGCGGCTACGTCATACAGTATTGTAGCAACTACGTGCTCTAACGTACAAAAGGTGGACTGTTGCGGCCGTCAATATTCACCTTTGGTATTACTGACCTTTTGGTATTAATGACCTTTGGTGTTAATGACCTTTTGGTATTAATGACCTTTGGTATTAATGACCTTTGGTATTAATGACCTTTGGTATTAATGACCTTTGGTATTAATGACCTTTTGGTATTAATGACCTTTTGTATTAATGACCTTTTGGTATTAATGACCTTTGGAATTAATGACCTTTGGTATTAATGACCTTTGGTATTAATGACCTTTGGTATTAATGACCTTTTGGTATTAATGACCTTTGGTATTAATGACCTTTGGTATTAATGACCTTTGGTATTAATGAACTTCTGGTATTAATGACCTTTTGGTATTAATGACCTTTGGTATTAATGACCTTTGGTATTAGAGACATTGTAGACGGTAACTAAGAGGAGAAAGCGCCAAGCCATTACGACTATATAGCACTGGGAAGGGATCAGGATAAGGATTTGGGATGGGACGGGGGGATGGAATGGTGCCCGACCACTTGGTGGACGGTCGGGGATTGAACGCCGACCTGCATGAAGCGAGACCGTCGCTCTACAAAATTCAGGGTTTTGTATTATTGAATTGGCAATCCTAGGCCTAATATACGATATCTGAGCCCAAATTTGTGCTATTAGGCCAAGGAAGGGTTAAGTTCGATTTTGTAATGAACACGAAAGAAATAAGATATATATATATATATATATATATATATATATATATATATATATATATATATATATATATATATATAATATTAAGGGGTACAGTAAAGCCGACGTAAAGGGAACATTTCCCTTCATACCAACACAACCATTCTCTATATACTTTTATCGCTCGTATATTTTGTTAATAAAGCAAATGGCTTTTGATTGGCCATCTCTGGCAGGAGCCCCCTCCCAGGGCTGAGAGCTCTCACCTCCCAGGGCTGAGAGCTCTCCCCTCCCAGGGCTGAGAGCTCTCACCTCCAGGGCTGAGAGCTCTCCCCTCCCAGGGCTGAGAGCTCTCCCCTCCCAGGGCTGAGAACTCTCCCCTCCCAGGGCTGAGAGCTCTCACCTCCCAGGGCTGAGAGCTCTCCCCTCCCAGGGCTGAGAGCTCTCACCTCCCAGGGCTGAGAGCTCTCCCCTCCCAGGGCTGAGAGCTCTCCCCTCCCAGGGCTGAGAACTCTCCCCTCCCAGAGCTGAGAGCTCTCCCCTCCCAGGGCTGAGAGCTCTCACCTCCCAGGGCTGAGAGCTCTCCCCTCCCAGGGCTGAGAGCTCTCCCCTCCCAGGGCTGAGAGCTCTCCCCTCCCAAGGCTGAGAACTCTCACCTCCCAGGGCTGAGAGCTCTCACCTCCCAGGGCTGAGAGCTCTCCCCTCCCAGGGCTGAGAGCTCTCCCTTCCCAGGGCTGAGAGCTCTCCCCTCCCAGGGCTGAGAGCTCTCCCCTCCCAGGGCTGAGAGCTCTCCCCTCCCAGGGCTGAGAGCTCTCCCCTCCCAGGGCTGAGAACTCTCACCTCCCAGGGCTGAGAGCTCTCCCCTCCCAGGGCTGAGAGCTCTCCCCTCCCAGGGCTGAGAGCTCTCCCCTCCCAGGGCTGAGAGCTCTCCCCTCCCAGGGCTGAGAACTCTCACCTCCCAGGGCTGAGAGCTCTCCCCTCCCAGGGCTGAGAGCTCTCCCCTCCCAGGGCTGAGAGCTTTCCCCTCCCAGGGCTGAGAGCTCTCCCCTCCCAGGGCTGAGAACTCTCCCCTCCCAGGGCTGAGAGCTCTCCCCTCCCAAGGCTGAGAGCTCTCCCCTCCCAGGGCTGAGAGCTCTCCCCTCCCAGGGCTGAGAGCTCTCCCCTCCCAGGGCTGAGAGCTCTCCCCTCCCAGGGCTGAGAGCTCTCACCTCCCAGGGCTGAGAGCTCTCACCTCCCAGGGCTGAGAGCTCTCACCTCTCAGGGCTGAGAGCCCTCCCCTCCCAGGGCCACGAGCTCCTCCCTCCTGGCCAAAGTTCACCCCCCCCCCCACCGGACCTTTAACCCTCCTCTAGCCTAAAACTTCCCCCCCCCCCAGCCTGAATTTTCCATCCCCCTCCCCCACTGTCCCCGGTACTGAGGGGGATGTCACCAGCAAGAGTGACCAGGCCAGCTCTCATATGCCAGTTTTAACATGATTGCGTGTTGATGGTCTGAAAACGGGGAGTGTTGATGGTCTGAAAGCGGGGAGTGTTGATGGTCTGAAAGCGGGGAGTGTTGATGGTCTGAAAGCGGGAGTGTTGATGGTCTGAAAGCGGGGAGTGTTGATGGTCTGAAAGCGAGGCGACGACAATTTATCTGTCCACTTGCGTGTCCCCTGCTTCCGGCGGGTGTATATATACACATCCCAATGTTTGTATTAAGGTACTTTTGTTTGCAGAGTCGAGTTTTAACTCTTGGGCTCAGCCTTTAGACCTGTTGAATCCCGAAGTCTCTCAAGTTTAAGTCACAATCGACTTTTAAAAGCTATGGAAGGGTCTCACTTCCTATGTCTCCCAGTTCCTACATCTTACCTTGAGGTTACCTTGAGGTGCTTCCGAGGCTCAGCGTCCCCGCGGCCCGGTCGTCGACCAGGCCTCCTGGTTGCTGGATTGATCAACCAGGCTGTTGGACGCGGCTGCTCGCAGCCTGACGTATGAGTCACAGCCTGGTTGAGCAGGTATCATCTTGGCATCTGATGTCTCAGTCCACCTCTCTTCTGGCTCTTCTCACTAGTTACGCATCATCAGCAAACAATGTTAGGAAGAGCCAATTTCGCCGTCAGGTCTTTAACGTGTATTATAAATAGGATGAACTCTTGGATTCCAAGAGTTTCTATTCCTATTCTCATCCATCTCATCCAAGAGTTCCAAGAGAAAGTCAAGGGTATGATCATAGTTCGTGTGTGCGTTCACAATTACACACACACACACACACACCACACACACACACAACACACACCACACACACACACACACACACACACACATGTGGGAAAAACCTGCTGTGATTGATATAAGAGGAGACTACCAGGGACTTGTACTGAACTAAATTAAAAAATTACTGTATGCAAATTAATTCAACTAAAATCTCTAGCTAGGGTCGTAAATCCTAGCTCCTCTTTTCCTAATGACAGATAATGGGCTGTAAGGGGCAGGTGGGGTGAGTGAATTAGTTGATAGGTTGATTGCAGTTCCACGTCCACCTGCCAACAGGTATCTCACATCAGCTTGTATTTTATACAAGGATAAGATTTTATAAATTCAGTTATATAACTGAACACTGGCTCTGTTTAAATCAGAGATTTAAACATACACAGTCTAGCCTAGCACCTTAGCAATTAACAGCCAATACATTTATACTATAAACAACTTAAATTGTAAAGTATGATAAATGACCTAATTATGGTCTGAGTACTGTTACTGAGTACTAAAATTATATTCAATTAAATGAACTTATATGATTACTTAAAAAATAACTAAGCAAGCAATTGTTAACTTAATTTATATATACAAGTATTGCAATGTATATGATCAATGTATATGATTAATACAGTCAGCTTGTTGAATCTCTTCCTACACTCTGGACACTCATGAGGTTGTTTACTTATTGTGACAATCTTCTCTGACACTGGACACTCATGAGGTTCAGAGCTTGGATAAGATTCTGCTGTACCACAATATTAATAATAAACTCACAGAAATATGAGGCGTTGCCTCGCCTTTTTACCGACTATCAGTCTTATAGAATATTAATGTTATACTAGCTTTAATTGGCCAACTAATACGCTACAGTAATAACATTCAATAAACTTAGCTGAAGCCGGGTGCCTGTCTGACAAGTGTGCCAGACTGAAGAACTCTCTTGGCGAGTTTAGGCACGATATTTTAGATTACAGCGTTGCTGTTTTGACGTACGAGTAGCGTTGCTGTTGACGTACGAGTAGCGTTGCTACGGATATAGGACTGCGTTGCAGAAGATAACAATGAAGATTAGGGATGAGATTAGGGATGAAGGTGGAGACCGCGTCACTAAATGCTCCACTCTACACTTATAGATATAAATGTTCTAGGATTTTCCTTGTTGATATATTGTCCAGGTACTCCCCCAGTTCTAGAGAGTGTTCACTGGTGATAATGATATTAGATAAGGTGTCCTCAGCTAAAATGTTCGCTAAGGGACCGTCACGTGTACACTGTTGTGTAAACATACGTGTTCTGCCCGCGGGCTGTGGTGGGCGCTTCTCTCCCGAGATGCCTCCCCCATCCCCCTTGAAAAAGGGGTTAGCTTACAATGAATATTGATTGATTATTTTTACAGTCTAGACTTATGATTGAGATAAGATGTGATTATAATAAAATATGATATAGGATTTAAAGATTATAAGTAGTACTTGATAATACCACTGACTCTTAATAAGGATTCGATTTTATCTCTACCGGATACTACGTCAGTGTTCCAATAAATTTTTAATTAACAAATCCTTCTAGAAGCTTCTGGATCCTTGAGAGATCATGCACAAAGTCACGTAGGCATCTATAGGGCCCTATGGCGTACGTGATCATAGTGGCATCATCTAGGATCAAGCTATATGTTGAATCTATTGTGATTCTGATATGATTCTGATATGATATAGATTTGATATAGATATGATATAGATATGATTTGATATGATATTGATATGATATAGAAATAATACATTTCTTAGATGATTATTAGATATGGTGGGTAAAATTTCCCACATCTTCCAGAGGGAGAGAACTGGCACAGAGTCCTATACTAAGGACAGTAGTAACCATATGTATTTATTTACTCTCCATCGGATTGATAATACAAGTGCAAATTTTGCTTGCACTTTTGTGCGGCTGTCCGTTGTGGACGATTGTGCCTGTTAGGAGTCTGTGGGTCATGTGTAGTTAGAAGGTCTTGAGGTCTCTCAGGATCTAACTGCAGCTGGCTCACTGATTCCATGTGGATGAGTTTGTCCAATGTCTTCAGGGAAGTTGTTCCTTTAGACAGGATCTTGACTATTCTCAAAATCCCCTGGCTATCTGGATGGACTGAGACAACTTTACCTAATGGCCAGTCAGCCCTAGGGCCATCACTGTCTACCAAGACAATATCGCCAGGTTGGAGATTAGATATATTATGTGGGACATTGGCCCCATAGTGATGTTCTCGTAGAGATGTAAGATATTCTTTTGTCCAAACATCATTCCATTTTTGGATTATGCTGGACAGATGCTTATACCCCTGAACCAACTCGCTCTGACTCACATATGAGGGATCTCTGATCTCATCATCCACTAGAGATGGTACTGGAGTCAGAAGTCTTCCATACATTAGGTGTGCAGGACTTAATGGCTCATGTTGAGTAGGATCATCAGACAAGTAAGTCAACGGCCGGTTATTCACCCTTGATTCTATTTCCGTGATTACTGTCTGGAGTTCTTGAAGATTGATTTTCTGACGGTGTAGAGATTTTCTCAAGGATCTTTTGACAGTTCCTATTAACCGTTCATAAAATCCTCCGTGCCATGGGGCTCTTGGAGGGATAAATTTCCATCTGCAATGACGCTGTTCCAGTGTGGAAGTAACTGCAGGATGGGAACAGATTTCCCGTAGACATGCTTCTCCAGCTACCAAGTTTGCTCCGTTATCTGAAATCATCAGCTTGGGGCATGATCGGCGTGCTGCGAATCTGCGGAAAGCTTGAATAAATGATTGAGCAGTCATATCGGGTGTTACCTCTAAATGTACTGCCCTGGTGGTAGCACAGGTGAACAGACAGATGTATGCCTTGATAGGTTGCTTATCTGGAGTCCCTGTTAGATATATTGCTCCTGTATAATCTACTCCGGTCGTTTCGAAAGGATGTAGATGGACCACACGTTCTTTTGGTAGAGGTGGTGGCCCTGGATAAGAGCAAGTTTTTGCATCGTACCTTCGGCATATCATGCAATTTTTCAAGATTGATTTGACTGACTGTCTTCCCTGAGGAATCCAGTACTGTTGTCTGATTTGTGTGAGTGTGTCTAACACTCCTCCATGTTTGATGATTTGTTGATGTGTATGTAACACAATCAACCTGGTGATCCAATGATTTTTTGGTAAAAGCCATGGATGCACGGTATCTAGATTAACATCTGCGTGTTTAAGTCTCCCTCCACAACGCAGAATGTTGTGATTTTCTTGGTCTATCCACAGACCGAGATTGTGTTTTAACTTATGCGGAAGATTTTCATAGTTCTTACCATAAGTTTCTGTCTGGGCTTGTCTTACCCAATAGATAAGTGCATCAGGAAAAGTGTATTTTATACCTTTTTTCCTGAGATATTGAAACACGTTCTGTGTTACATTGATTAATTTGATGAGCGAGGAGTAACGAGTACAATCCAAGACTGATATTTGAGCTTGCTGCCTGGTGGTAGTTATGGTTTGTGTCGTGATGACGTGCGGCTTTTGTTCAGGCCAACTGCCATTCACTAACCATCTAGGCCCATAAAACCAAATATCTGCCTTTGCAAATTGTTTAAACGTCATACCTCTTGATAAGAGATCAGCTGGATTATCTTTTGTTGGTACATGCAACAATTGAAAGCCTGCGGAAATTTCTTTAATTTCCGAGACGCGATTTTTTACATAGGGAGTCGGACAGTTGTCGTTTCGTACCCATTGTAAAACAGCTTCATTGTCAGACCATATAATGACATCTTTGATGTTCATGGTAGACAAGACTTGTTTGATATGCACAGCTAAGCGTGTGGCTGTTAGCAGTGCTGTTAGTTCCATCTGAGGCAAAGTCCTCTTTTTTAATGGAGCGACTCTGGCCTTAGAGGTGATAAGATATGATTGATTAGAAGTCACTAAGTAAGCACAAGCTCCAAAAGCTTTGGCTGACGAGTCTGCGAATACATGTAGTGTTACTTCATCATTTTCCTCGACTATGTGTCTCGGAAAGATTATCTTGTCGACTAAAGTTTGTTCTTGAGCCATTTCCATCCAAGCTTTTTGTAACTGGAGTGGTAGTGGATCATCCCAACCAACTTTAGACTTCCAAGCTTCTTGCACCAGTAAACGCCACTTGATAGTTAAAGGATTTAGTAGACCAAGTGGGTCAAACACTTTACTAACTTGTGAAAGCAAATCCCTTTTTGTAGCAATGCAATAATTTACTGGCACGGATTTGATCGAGATCGTGTCCGAGATTAAATCCCACTCCATACCTAACACCTTTTGTGATTCTGGTACGTGATATTCAGGGTAATCTCTTGCTATTTGATTATTCAATGTTGCATTATTAGAGGCCCAAGATTGTAGTGGCATGTTGGCACCTTGTAGCTCCTTGTTGGCCTCTTGATATAATTGTAACAGTTCAGTAGTACTGTTAACTGTCCCTTGAAAATTATCTACATATAGATTCTGACTGATTTCAGCCTTATAGGGACTTGATGATTTCTTCAGATGAGTATCTAGAGTTGCTTGCAACAGAAATGGACTTGAAGTCGCGCCGAAAAGAACTGAGGAGAATCTGAAAGTCACTATAGGACTATTGATATCTTCTGGGTTCTCTACCCATAGAAACTTAGTGAAGTCTCTATCTTCTTCCTGCAAGCCGACTCTTAGAAAGGCCTTACTTATATCTGCTGAATATGCATATTTATTAAGTCTAAACTTCAACAGTATGTCATACAATTTCTGAGTTAGACTTGGACCTGTTTGCAAACAATCATTTAGACTGGTTCCTTGGGGTCCAGATTTAGAGCTACAGTTAAAAACTATCCGTAAAGGAGTTGTTTTTGATTCTCTCATTACAGCCATGTGTGGTAAAAAATGGCCTGTTTGCTTATTGTCGTGTTTCACGACTTCTATGAATTTATTCTGTAATTGTTGAGCTATTATCTCATGATAGAGTTTTAAATGCTCAGGCCTTTTTCTTAGCTTTGCTAATTGAGATTTAAATTGACTATAAGCCATGTGATAATTGGTAGGTAAGGTTTTATGGTTGATTTTCCATGGTAGCCTTACCCAGTACTGTCCATCATGATACTGTACAGTTTCTAAGTACTGATTGTATGCACAGACATCATCAGGACTTGGTTGATCAGGAATTATTCCTATAGCATCAAGTTCCCACAATTGATGTACAGATTCCAATCCATCATCAATCATGTGGGGGATTTTAAGGGGTGATTGATCTTTGCCTAGTCAGGCCATGATTACAGTTTCTGTATGATGTGATTTTTCAGGAGTTGAAGGTTCAAGATCTAGTATAGGTCCTGTCAACAATATGCCTCCTGCTGATTTGAGTATTTTCATACCCATACATTCTTCTGACAGAATGAATTGATGATAATAGTCAGCTCCAATCAGGATTCCGATATCTCCTATGTAATCAGAATCGAGCCGAGGATCTGCTAATTGAATTCCTTTTTCTTTTAGGAATTTAATAGTGGCTGCCAGACCAGTCACTTCCATTTCAGTAGGGATTTTATCAACTACTATGGCTTCGACTGTCCTTTGGGATGTACCCAGCAGACCATGAGTTGTACTACCGGAAAGGTTCTATGACCTGAACTGGTAAAAAACCCTGATATGGATGTAGATACTTGCTTTGAAGATTAAGTTGTAAATCTTCTGCCATCTTTTTACTGATGAAGGTTTCTCTGGAACCCTGATCAAAAAAG
>WNGS01061604.1:0-13621 GCA_020271785.1 Procambarus virginalis
CCCACACACACGCGCCCCTGATTAACACATTTCGTGGAAAAAACGGGATAAAAAAACCTTCCATAATCCTCCCTCACTCTACCTGCCGTAAGCTGACCTTACATCACCTCTCAACCCATCCCCAGGCACACACCCTCTCTCATCTCTCTCTCTCTCTCTCTCGCTCTCTCTCTCTCTCTCTCTCTCTCTCTCTCTCTCCTCCTCTCTCTCTCTCTCTCTCTTTCTCTCTCTCTCTCTGCTCTCTCTCTCTCTTGCTCTCTCTCGCTTGCTCTCTCTCGCTTGCTCTCTCTCGCGCTCTCTCTCTCTTGCTCTCTCTCTCCCTTGCTCTCTCTCTCTCTTGTTCGCTCTCTCTGGGTCTCTCCTGTTCTCTCTTTTGCTCTCTTGCTCTCTCTCTCCCTTGCTACCTCTCTTGACAAGGGGCAAAATGGCAGGAGGCCGAAACAGGGTTATGGGAAGCAGCCAGGGCGAACAAACGCAGGAATTGCTACACCAAGTACTGGAGGAATTCAGGAGGGAGATGAATGAAATGAGGATTACAATTAACAACCTGCAAAGTGAGCTGACATCAGCAAGGGAGGAGATCAAATCTCTCACAGCGAAAAATAAAGAGACCGAGCATCAGATTATCATCCAAAGGGAAGGTGGGAATGTTACATTGGAAGGAAATGCCTCTGTACCTGACACATTTGCGGACATATTGAAAAAGAGCTCAGAAGCAATGGCCACAGTGAGGGAGGTAGCCATGCAAGCTGCTACCTCACAGGAAGCAGCAAGGTGCACCACTCAACTGCTGGAGAGAAAGAGATCAGTGGTAGTTGTAGGCATCAAAGAACAGGAAGGATCCAACAGGCAAGAATGGAATGGCAAGGATAGAGAGGCAGTACATGGGCTACTGAAGGGGTTACAGATGGAAGAGGCTGCACACAACATTGAGAAGGTTTTCAGGTTGGGCTGGTACAACAGGGACAGAAACCGACTTGTAAAGGTGGTGTTTGCAAACGAAACCACGAAGGAGGATATTCTAGAAAAGAAGAGTCGTCTCCAACATGTGGAGGGATACAAACAAGTATTCCTGCAGAGGGACAGGACGAAGGAGGAGAGAGCCAGGGCAGCAGAGGCAAGGAGGAAGCGCAGGGAGAGAGGAGCAAACCAGGAAATCACAGCCCCCAACACAGCAGTCCCAGAGACAAGAGGGGAACCCAAAACCAGCATCCCAGCAACACCAGAGGGGGGGGCAACACCACCAACCCCCTCTGCATAGAAACCCTTCCTTCCCCTCACCCTACCTGCCCCCACCCAACCCTCCCTCCCCCCCCACCCCATTCTGACCCCGACACCCATCCCCATTCCCATCATGTCCCCCCTCCCACCTTTCCCCCCCAGTCCCCCTTCCCCCTTCATCCCATACCCTCCCTATTCCTCCTCCCCCCTCACCCCGTATCCTCCATGTCCCCCCTATCTCCTTAACCCACACCCTACCCGTTCCCCCTTCCCTTAAACCCCCACCCCCCACCCCAAAACCCTCTGCGACCCTGCAAACCACCTCACAGATCCTCTCACCCACGGAACAGCTTCCCACACCAGTAGAATACTCGCCAAGAAAGGGATATGTAAATGAACAGAAGAAAGTGAGCTTCAAGGCGATGTACACTAACATAGATGGGATTACAAATAAAACTAGTGAACTTGGAGAGTGGGCACTAGAAGAAAACCCAGACATAATAGCACTCACAGAAACAAAGCTAACGAAAATCATAACAAATGCAGTGTTTCCACAGGGCTACTATGTAGTGAGGAAAGAGAGAGAAGGGAGAGGAGGAGGTGGTGTGGCTTTGCTACTAAGAGAAGGTTGGAGTTTCGAAGAGATGGTAATTCAGAACTGTGAAGGTTTCAGGGACTACATATCAGGCACCATTGCAACTGGAGGACAGAAAATTATAATAGTAGTCATATATAACCCCCCACCGAATGACAGAAGACCCAGACAGGAATATGATAGAAACAACATGGCCACCATCAATATAATAGAGAGAGCAGCTTCTGTGGCTAGCAGGAACGGATCCAGACTTCTAATCATGGGAGACTTCAACCATGGGAAGATAGATTGGGGGAACAGAGACCCACACGGAGGCCCAGACACATGGAGAGCTAAGCTGCTGGATGTGGCAACAAGAAACTTTCTAAGTCAACACGTCAAGGGACCGACAAGAATGAGAGGAGGGGATGAACCAGCCTTGCTTGATTTGATATTTACCCTAAATGAGTCGGATATAAGGGAAGTTAAGTTGGAAGCCCCCTTGGGAATGAGTGATCATAGTGTATTGAGCTTTGAGTACCTGGTTGAGCTAGGAATTATCACCCCCAAAAAAGAACTGGGAACCAAAGGGCTGGCGTACCGAAAGGGAAACTATGAGGAGATGAATAAATTCCTATGGGATATACATTGGGACACAGAACTCGGAACCAAGTCCGTACAAGACATGATGGACTATGTCACCCAAAAATGTCAGGAGGCTGTAAGCAGGTTTGTCCCAGCCCAACAGGAAAAAACAGAGAAGCAAAGGAAGAATCCGTGGTTTAATAGGGAATGTATGAAAGCAAAGGAGCTGAACAAAAGGGCATGGAGGAACTTCCGTAATAACAGAACACCAGAAAGTAGAGAGAGATACCAGAGAACCAGGAACGAGTATGTCAGTGTGAGAAGAGCAGCTGAGAAAAGGTATGAAAATGATATAGCTAACAAAGCCAAGACTGAACCAAAGCTACTACACAGTCACATCAGGAGGAAGACAACAGTGAAGGAACAGGTGATTAAACTTAGGGTGGGCGAGGACAGGTACACAGAGAATGACAAAGAGGTGTGTGAAGAACTCAACAAAAGGTTCCAGGAGGTCTTTACAATAGAACAGGGAGATATCACGGCGCTGGGAGAGGTGGCAGCAAACCAGGTGACCTTGGATAGGTTCGAAATTACAAGAGATGAGGTCAAAAAGCACCTATTGGAGCTGGATGTGAGAAAAGCTGTTGGGCCGGATGGAATCTCGCCATGGGTATTGAAAGAGTGTGCAGGAGCACTTTGCTTACCACTCTCCATAGTGTATAGTAAGTCACTGGAAACGGGGGACCTACCAGAAATATGGAAGACTGCTAATGTAGTACCAATATACAAAAAGGGTGACAGACAAGAGGCACTGAACTACAGGCCAGTGTCCTTAACTTGTATACCATGCAAGGTGATGGAGAAGATTGTGAGAAAAAACCTAGTAACACATCTGGAGAGAAGAGACTTCGTGACAACCCATCAACATGGGTTCAGGGAGGGTAAATCTTGCCTTACAGGCTTGATAGAATTCTACGATCAGGTGACAAGAATTAAGCAAGAAAGAGAAGGGTGGGCGGACTGCATTTTTTTGGACTGTCGGAAAGCCTTTGACACAGTACCCCATAAAAGGTTGATGCATAAGCTGGAGAAACAGGCAGGAGTAACAGGTAGGGCGCTCCAGTGGATAAGGGAGTACCTAAGCAATAGGAAGCAGAGAGTTACAGTGAGGGGTGAGACCTCAGACTGGCGTGAAGTCACCAGTGGAGTCCCACAGGGCTCTGTACTTGGACCTATCCTGTTTCTGATATACGTAAATGATCTCCCAGAGGGTATAGACTCATTCCTCTCAATGTTTGCTGACGACGCCAAAATTATGAGAAGGATTAAGACAGAGGAGGACAGCTTGAGACTTCAAGAAGACCTGGACAAGCTGCAGGAATGGTCGAACAAATGGCTGTTAGAGTTTAACCCAAGCAAATGTAATGTAATGAAGATAGGGGTAGGAAGCAGGAGACCAGATACAAGGTATCATTTGGGAGATGAAATACTTCAAGAGTCAGAGAGAGAGAAAGACCTGGGGGTTGATATCACGCCAGACCTGTCCCCTGAAGCTCATATCAAGAGGATAACATCAGCAGCATATGCCAGGTTGGCTAACATAAGAACGGCCTTTAGAAACTTGTGTAAGGAATCTTTCAGAACATTATATACCACATATGTCAGACCAATCCTGGAGTATGCGGCTCCAGCATGGAGTCCCTATCTAGTCAAGCATAAGACTAAACTGGAAAAGGTTCAAAGGTTTGCCACCAGACTAGTACCCGAGCTGAGAGGTATGAGCTACGAGGAGCGACTGCAGGAATTAAACCTCACTTCGTTGGAAGACAGAAGAGTTAGGGGGGACATGATCACCACATTCAAGATTCTCAGGGGAATCGACAGGGTTGATAAAGACAGGCTGTTTAACACAAGGGGCACACGCACTAGGGGACACAGGTGGAAACTGAGTGCCCAAATGAGCCACAGAGATATTAGAAAGAACTTTTTTAGTGTCAGAGTGGTTGACAAATGGAATGCATTAGGAAGCGATGTGGTGGAGGCTGACTCCATACACAGTTTCAAGTGTAGATATGATAGAGCCCATTAGGCTCAGGAAACTGTACACCTGTTGATTGACGGTTGAGAGGCGGGACCAAAGAGCCAGAGCTCAACCCCCGCAAGCACAACTAGGTGAGTACAACTAGGTGAGTACACACACACGTGACCATCGTGTCGAGGACGTGGGTTTGGGAGCTCCTGGTTCACTAGTGGCGTGGGAGGGGTAATCAGGCAACTTCGAAGTGAAAAAGTGTGTACAAGTGAATGAAAAAACCCTTGGGTTTTGACCAAAGCCATAAGGTAGTGAAGAAAAACAGTATAAGTAGCGTATTTGAAAATAGTGATACTGTGGCAGTACAGTGGAGCGGGCCTCAGACCTCTGACCGTGACCTCTGACCGTGACCTCACCCCGGCAGCAACCCATACCACGTGGGAGACTCCTGGAGATTCACTCACCTATTGTGTTAGCAGGACGGTAAGATACTTGGAACCCCCTGTGGGTAAGGTTGGATTATAGCAATGACTAGGTCAGGAAGGGCGTCTAGGTCCAGCAGTATTATGATTGAAGAAGAAGATAGGTTTGTGGAGAAGATGATTGGGAAATTTGTAGAGAAGAGGGATGTTTGGGTAGGTGATCTAATCCAGGGGATTAAAAGTGAAATCTTTAACAAGATACAGGACGAGGTTCAAAGACTCAAACAAGAGTTTATGGATTATATTCAAGAGGAAATCAGGAAGAGCAGGGTAGAATGGCAAGGAGAAATAACTAGGCTTACTAATGAATTTGGCAGGCATAGGGGAGGCTTGGCAGGGGAAGGGGTAGTAGGAGTAGGTGGAGTAGCGGGAGTGGGAGGGGTGGGGGTCAGCCAGGGAGGGGGCTACCAGCATGACCCTGACCTGAGAAAGAGGACAATCATAATCATGGATTGCTTGAAGTCAGGGCACCATCCAGGCAGGAAAGGATGGAGATTGAGGATTTGGAGCTACAGGGGATTTTGAGGGACATGAGAGCCCATATGGCAGGGAATGAGGTGGAAGTCCACCGCCGCATTGGACCATACAACTGTAACAGGAAACGTCCTGTCCTGGTGCAGTTCACCAACGAAGAGGCAGTTGATTACATACTGAATCACAAACACTTGCTCAGAGGTAGCGAAAGTTACTTCAACGTATATATTGACAAATTCATGACAAAGGAGGAGCAGATAGCCCACAGAGCAAGCAAACCCCCACGATACAGTTCTTCCCGTTTGAGCGTAGTTACGCACCCCACTGCTAATCCACCCCAGGATAACCAGTTCACAACTGATTCTCAAATCACTCCCTCCCCAAATCAGCCCTCCTTCCCCTGCTTATCTCCCCAACACCTCCCTTGACCCTTCTGACCTCACTGCAGTCAAATTCATCCCACATTCCAAGGACCCCCTCATCACCTCAACCCCCAAATCCCGTCCAGCCCTCATCCCCTCAACCCCCAAAACCCACCCAGCCCTCATCCCCTCAACCCCAAAAACCCACCCAGCCCTCATCCCCTCAACCCCCAAAACCTACCCAGCCCTCACCCCTCCTCATCCCCTCTCCTTCCATGTGACCCCCCACCCTTGCGAGGGGGGTGGGAGGTTCCTCCCACCCCCTCTATCCTTCCCCCTCCCGACCTCTCAACCTCTATCTGACTCCCAACCTTACGCTATCTCCCAACCCCTCTATGCCTATCAGACCCTCCCCAATCTTCAGACCCAGTATGCCCTTCCTACCCCAGACCTACCTACCCAGGCCCTACCCCAAACCCTCCTACCTACCTCCCTAGAAGCCCAGCCCCCAGTAGCCCCCCAAGCACCCCTCCCGACCTCTTTCACCCCCCATACACCCCCGGACCCCCCAGACACCCCCGGATCCCCCCGGACACCCCCCGGATCCTCCCCACCCCCAGTCATCCCCCAGACACCCCCCAGATCCCCCAGGTCCCCCCTGCCCCCAGTCACCCCCCAGACACCCCCCAGATCCCCCCAGACCCCCAGAGACAGGGGGAACCCTGGTACAGGAGTTTCCATGAAGAGTCTCAAGGTATGGTACACCAATGCTGATGGGGTATCTAATAAAGCAGAAGAGGTAAAAGAAAGAGTGAGTGAGGCAGATCCTGACATAGTTGCAATTGTGGAAACTAAAATTAATGACATGATCTCAGATGCAATCTTTCCTGAAGGGTACCAGGTGATAAGAAAAGAGAGGACACAGAGACAGGGAGGGGGAGTGGCACTCCTAATAAAGCGGAAATGGCAGTTTGAAGACCTGGGAAATCAGGTTACCAATGAGAGCACAAGCTTCATACATGGAACTCTAACAGTAGATGGGAGGAAGATTGTGATCTTAGTAATCTACAATCCCCCACCAAACAGTAGAAGACCCAGGCAGGAGTATGATGACAACAACAAGGCATGCATAGATGAACTGCAGAAGGCAGCAACACTAGCCCACAGAATGAGAGCGAAGCTGCTGGTCATGGGGGACCTAAATCATGGAGAGATAAATTGGGAATCAAGGAATCCCCATGGAGGGGACGAAACGTGGGGAGCAAAATTAGTAGATGTTATAGACAGGAATTTCCTAACACAGCATGTGAAGGAAGACACAAGGGAAAGAGGAGGAGATGCACCGAGCCTATTAGACCTGATTTTCACCCAGAACGTAGAAGATATCGAGAATTTGGAGCATGAAATACCTCTAGGGGCCAGTGACCATTGTGTCCTAGTCTTTGACTACATGATGGAATTCAAACTTATGACGATGGGACAAGAGATCTGGGAAAGGAGAGTTGACTACAGGAAAGGGGACTATAGGAGGATAAGGGACTATCTGGGAGAAGTGCAGTGGGAGGAAGAAATTAGAGGAAAAACAGTCCAAGATATGATGGACCTAGTCATACAGAAATGCCAAGAGGCCGAAGAGAGATTTATACCAACAGTAAAGGGAAAAAATAAGAAGGAATATAATAACCCTTGGTTTAATAGACAGTGTCAGGAAGCAAAAATGGCCAGCAGGCGGGAGTGGAGGAAGTTCAGAAGACAAAGGACAGAGGACAACAGGATCAGATGCAACAGAGCTAGGAACGATTACATTAACATAAGACGAACATCGGAAAGGGACTATGAGAACGATATTGCAATCAAAGCAAAAAAACAACCTAAGCTACTACACAGTCATATAAGAAGGAAAATGTCGGTGAACGACCAAGTGACAAGACTAAGGAAGGCAGAGGGGGCATATACTGAAAATGACAAGGAAATCTGTGAGGCACTGAATGCCAGTTTCCATGGAGTGTTCACTACCGAGCCCGAGCAGCTCCCATTGTTGGAAGGGGTTACCCTAGATGAAAGACTATCAGATATAGAGGTGACAGCAGAAGAGGTAATGAAACAGTTGACAACTCTAGATGCATCTAAAGCAGTAGGACCAGACAAAGTATCACCGTGGATACTAAAAGAAGCGGCGCAGGCCCTCAGCGTGCCTCTGGCAATGATCTTTAATGAGTCACTTATGTCGGGAGAATTGCCCAGTTGCTGGAAGAAGGCAAATGTCGTGCCGATCTTCAAGAAAGGCGATAGGGAGGAGGCACTTAACTATAGACCTGTATCACTGACAAGCATCCCCTGTAAAATACTGGAAAGAATAATTAGGCTACGACTGGTTGCGCACCTGGAGAACGTTAGGTTTGTGAACAAACATCAACATGGGTTCTGGACAGGGAAATCGTGCCTAACAAACCTTCTGGAATTCTATGATAAAATAACGAGGATAAGACAGGACAGAGATGGTTGGGCAGACTGCATATTTCTGGACTGCCAAAAAGCCTTTGATACAGTACCGCACATGAGACTGCTGTTCAAACTCGAGAGGCAGGCGGGGGTAGGGGGAAAGGTCCTAGCATGGATAAGGAACTACCTAACAGGAAGGAGCCAAAGAGTTACGGTAAGGGGCGAGAAGTCGGACTGGCGAACAGTAACAAGTGGAGTACCACAAGGATCGGTACTGGGACCAATTCTATTTCTTGTATATGTTAACGATATGTTTACGGGTGTAGAGTCCTACATGTCGATGTTTGCGGATGACGCAAAGTTGATGAGAAGAGTTGTGACAGATGAGGATTGCAGGATCCTCCAAGAAGACCTGAACAGGTTGCAGAGATGGTCAGAGAAATGGCTACTGGAATTCAACACGAGCAAATGTAAAGTTATGGAAATGGGACTAGGAGATAGGAGACCAAAGGGTCAGTACACAATGAAGGGGAACAGCCTACCTGTGACGACGCGCGAGAGAGACCTGGGTGTGGACGTAACACCTAATCTATCTCCTGAGGCACATATAAATAGGATAACGACAGCAGCGTACTCGACACTGGCAAAAGTTAGAACATCATTCAGAAACCTAAGTAAGGAGGCATTTAGGGCGCTTTACACTGCCTACGTGAGGCCAGTCTTAGAGTATGCCGCCTCATCATGGAGTCCCCATCTGAAGAAGCATATAATGAAACTGGAAAAGGTTCAGAGGTTTGCAACGAGACTCGTCCCAGAGCTACGAGGGATGGGGTATGAGGAGCGCCTGAGGGAACTGTGCCTTACGACACTAGAAAGAAGAAGGGAGAGAGGGGACATGATAGGAACGTATAAAATACTCAGAGGGATTGACAGAGTGGACATAGACGAAATGTTCACACGGAATAGTAACAGAACGAGGGGACATGGATGGAAGTTGGAAACTCAGATGAGTCACAGAGATGTTAGGAAGTTTTCTTTTAGCGTGAGAGTAGTGGGAAAATGGAATGCACTCAAGGAACAGGTTGTGGAAGCAAATACTATTCATAATTTTAAAACCAGGTATGATAGGGAAATGGGACAGGAGTCATTGCTGTAAACAACTGATGCTCGAAAGGCGGGATCCAAGAGTCAATGCTCGATCCTGCAGACACATATAGGTGAGTACATATAGGTGAGTACACACACACACACACACACACACACACACCAACACACACACACACACACACCACACACACACACACACACCCACACCACCACACACACACTACACCACACCCACACCCTCATCCTATCACTATGCTTCCACATCCCACATTTAACCCCTCACCTTGTGACCCCCTAACACCTTCCCCCATCTCCCTCTTCCCCTCTTCTACCCCAAAAACCCCCACCTACCCCCGATCCCCCCTAACTAATACGCCCTCTCTTCCACTCCCAGCACCATGCTCCATTCTCCTCTCAGCCCTCTGTCCTCAATATCTCTCCCCCCAACTTCTCAACCTCTATCTGACTCTCAGTCTCACTCTATTTCTCAATCCCCACATGCTATTCAGACCCCTAACTTTCAGACCCATTATGCCCTTCCTACCCCCCTAGATGCCCAGACCCCATTCGCCTACCAGGCACTCCCAGGCACCCCCCTAGCACCCCCCCATTCACCCCCACAGCCCCCACTCGCCCCCATTCACCCCACAGCCCCCACTCGCCCCCCACCCACCAGTCCCCCCCAGACCCCCAGTGAAAGGGGAACTAGACACCCGAGTTTCCAAGAAGAGTCTCAAGGTGTGGTACACCAATGCTGATGGGGTAGCCAATAAAGCAGAAGAGATAAAAAAAAGAGTTAGTGAGGCAGACCCAGACATAGTGGCAATAGTGGAAACTAAAATAAATGACATGATCTCGGATGCAATCTTTCCGGAGGGGTACCAGGTGATAAGAAAAGAAAGGACACAGAGACAGGGAGGAGGAGTGGCACTCCTAATAAAGCGGAAATGGAAGTTTGATGAGCTGGAAAATCCGGGTACCAATGAAAGCACGAGCTCCATACATGGAACTCTGACAGTGGATGGGAAGAAGATTGTAATCTTGATACTCTACAATCCCCCACCAAACAGTAGAAGGCCCAGGCAGGAGTACGAGGACAGCAACAAGGCATGTATAGATGAACTGCAGAGGGCAGCAACAATAGCGCATAGAATGAAGGCGAAGCTACTGGTCATGGGGGACCTAAACCACGGAGAGATAGTTGGGAAACGAGGAATCCCCATGGCGGGGAGGAGACCTGGGGAGCGAAGCTGGTAGACGTTATTGACAGGAATTTCCTAACACAGCATGTGAAGGAAGATACTAGGGAAAGAGGAGGGGATACGCCCAGCCTATTAGATCTCATCTTCACCCAGAATGTAGAAGACATCGAGCAGTTGGAACATGAAATACCACTAGGAGCCAGTGACCATTGTGTCCTAGTCTTTGACTACATGATGGAGCTTAAAATTGTGACCAACGGTCAAGAGGTAAGGGGAAGGAGAATTGATTACAGAAAAGGGGACTACAGAAGGATAAGGGACTACCTGGAGAAGTGCAGTGGGAGGAAGAGCTTATAGGAAAACAGTGCAAGGTATGATGAACCAAGTCATATTGAAATGCAAAGAGGCTGAAGAGAGATTTATTCCAACAATAAAGAAAAAAGCAGGAGGGAATATAATAACCCATGGTTTGATAGACAATGTAAGGAAGCAAAGGTGAGAAGCAGGAGGGAGTGGAGGAAGTACAGAAGACAAAGGACAGAGGACAACAGGATTAGATGTAACAGAGCTAGGAATGATTACATTAACATAAGACGAATGTCGGAAAGAAATTATGAGAATGATATTGCAGTCAAAGCGAAAAAGCAACCTAAATTACTACATAGCCATATAAGAAGGAAGATGTCGGTAAATGACCAAGTGACAAGACTGAGGAAAACAGAAGGGGCATATACAGAAAGCGACAAGGAAATCTGCGAGGTACTGAATGCAAATTTCCATGGAGTGTTCACAACCGAGCCTGAGCAGCTCCCATTGTTAGAAGCGATTACCCTAAATGACAGACTATCAGACATAGAGGTGACAGCAGAGGAGGTAATGAAACAGTTGACAACACTGGATGCAAACAAAGCTGTTGGACCAGACAAAGTATCACCGTGGATACTTAAAGAGGCAGCGCAGGCTCTCAGTGTGCCTCTGGCAATGATCTTTAATGAGTCACTTATGTCGGGAGAATTGCCCAGTTGCTGGAAGGAGGCAAATGTCGTACCGATTTTCAAGAAAGGTGACAGGGAGGAGGCACTTAACTACAGACCCGTATCATTGACAAGCATCCCCTGCAAAATACTTGAAAGAATAATTAGGCTAAGACTTGTTGAGCACCTGGAGAGCATTGGTTTGTAAACAAGCACCAACATGGTTTCTGGACAGGGAAATCATGCCTAACAAACCTTTTAGAATTCTATGATAAAGTAACAAGGATAAGGCAGGACAGAGAAGGCTGGGCAGACTGCATATTTCTTGACTGCCAAAAGGCCTTTGATACAGTACCGCACATGAGACTGCTATACAAACTTGAGAGGCAGGCAGGAGTAAGCGGAAAGGCCCTAGAATGGGTGAAGAACTACCTAACAGGAAGGAGCCAGAGGGTAATGGTAAGGGGCGAGAAGTCGGACTGGAGAACAGTAACAAGTGGAGTACCTCAAGGATCGGTGCTGGGACCAATCCTCTTTCTAATTTACGTAAATGACATGTTTACAGGAGTGGAGTCATACATGTCAATGTTTGCGGATGACGCAAAATTAATGAGAAGAGTTGTGACAGACGAGGATTGTAGGATCCTCCAAGAGGACTTAAACAGGTTGCAGAGATGGTCAGGGAAATGGCTACTGGAGTTTAACACCAGTAAATGTAAAGTTATGGAAATGGGATCAGGTGATAGGAGACCAAAGGGACAGTACACAATGAAGGGGAACAGCCTACCTGTAACGATTCGAGAAAGAGATCTGGGAGTGGATGTGACACCTAATCTAACTCCTGAGGCACATATAAATAGGATAACGACAGCAGCGTACTCTACACTGGCGAAAATTAGAACTTCATTCAGAAACCTAAATGAGGAGGCTTTTAGGGCGCTTTACACTGCATACGTGAGACCCGTCTTAGAGTATGCCGCGCCATCATGGAGCCCCCACCTGAAGAAACACATAAGGAAACTGGAGAAGGTTCAGAGGTTTGCGACGAGGCTTGTCCCAGAGTTACGAGGGAAGGGATATGAAGAGCGACTGAAGGAACTGAACCTTACGACACTAGAGAAAAGAAGGGAGAGAGGAGATATGATAGGGACATATAAAATACTCAGGGAAATTGACAAAGTGGAAATAGATGAAATGTTCACACGTAATAATAACAGAACGAGGGGACATGGTGGAAACTGGAAACTCAGATGAGTCACAGAGATGTTAGGAAGTTTTCTTTTAGCGTGAGAGTAGTGGAAAAATGGAATGCACTTGGGGAACAGGTTGTGGAAGCAAATACTATTCATACTTTTAAGACTAGGTATGATAGGGAAATGGGACAGGAGTCATTGCTGTAAACAACCGATAGCTGGAAAGGCGGGATCCAAGAGTCAATGCTCGATCCTGCAAGCACAAATAGGTAAGTACAGATAGGTAAGTACACCACACACACACACACACACCACAACACCACACACACACAACAACACACACACACACACACACAACACCACACACCACACAACAGTACACACCACAGGACAGAAGAGTAAGGGGAGAATGATCACAAACCATACAAAATCCTCAGACATCGACCGGGTAAAACAGGAAAACTATTAACACTGGTGGGACGCGAACAAGGGTGACACAGGTGAAACGAGTACCCACATGAGCCACAGAGACGTTAGAAGGAACTTTTTCAGTGTCAGGTAGTAACGGATGGAATGCATTAGGCATGTGATGTGGTGGAGGCTGACTCCATACACAGTTTTAATGTAGATATGATAGAGCCCAGTAGGCCAGGAATCTGTACACCAGTTGATTGACAGTTGAGAGGCGGGACCAAAGGGCCAAAGCTCAACCCCCGCAAGCACAAATAGGTGAGTACAAATAGGTGAGTACACACACACACATATTAGTACACGTAATAAGGAAAGATTGGAAGGATGGGGAGGAGGTGGAGTGGCCCTACTAATGAGAAAGGAATGGAGCTTCAAGGAGATGGCATCCAGGGCTGCGAGGGATTCAGAGACTACATAACAGGCACCATGACATTGGAGGACCAAGGATGGTAGTAGCTGTGATATATAACCCTCCACCAAATGACAGAAGACTCAGGCAAGA
>WNGS01061610.1:0-14210 GCA_020271785.1 Procambarus virginalis
GTCACTGGAAACTGGAGACCAACCTGAATGCTGGAAGACAGCTAATATAGTCCTAAACTATAAAAACGGTGACAGGCAAGAGACGATGAACTACAGGCCAGTTTCCCTAAACTTGTTTACCATGCAAGGTAATGGAGAAGATTGTGAGAAAAAGGCTCTTAGAGCATTTGGAGGGAAATAGCTTTGTAGTACACTACCAGCATGGGTTCAGAGATAGTCAATCGGTGCCTCACAGGTTTAATAGAATTCTATGGACCAAAGTAACACAAATTAGGGGGCCTTCGGTTAGTTTCTTATAAGTTTGTCAATGTCAACCAATCTTTTTTGACTAGTTGAATATAAAGGGCTGCAACTGTTACAGGTTTCAGTATCGCAGCCTAAATAAAAAGAATTTTTTTTAACCAAATTTTACACATGTTCAATAAGACTACAACCACATTTCAAATGAAATTATTTCTATGATACTCTTCAAATCACATTAGCTATAATAAGGATCTGTATGGAGCGGATTATTCCAAATATGTTTAGTTTTATGATACCAATAGTCAAAGTTCCCCCCAAACATTATGCAAAAAATATTATGTTTATACAGTTTTATAAATTCAATCAAACTGAACTTAGGAAAAAAGCGCTTCTTACAGATTGTATATATAAAACTCTCAACTATAAAATATAAAGCAAATATATATTAAACAAATATAAACTCTCGTATAAAAGTGTAAGTTTCATGTCCATTGAATAAAAATGTAAGAAGAGAAGTAAGTTTGTTATTTGAAAATAAATGATTAAAAACTGAAGTCTAAGGTGCTGGATCTGTGGCTGAGGTTGACATTAACCCTATTTTCCTCAAAAACCTGGCACCCTTGCAGATAGGCTTACGTGCGGTCAGATTTATAATTTCATGCAAATCGTCCGATAAACAAATAGAAAAAAAAATATAAATTTTTTGGATAAATACTATTTAATTTTAATTCTATGCTATTGTGATCGCTGAAGAGTCATGACATGATTTCAGTTGACTCTGCGTTTGATAATTTTTTTATAAGTTTGGAAAATTCTTGTCACATATTTATATAACTTTTTTTATCCCTTCCTATTAATGCCACGATTGCTGAGACTGAACTCAGATTGAAACCCTTTTCATATTCAACTACGTCAACAAGTGCTCAAACTATTTTTCATTTATTGCTTATTTTTGGCATATTTGGAAATAAGGCCCCCTTAGGGAAGAAAGAGAAGGGTGGGCAGACTGCATTTTCTTGGACTGTCAGAAAGCCTTTGACACAGTACCTCATAAAAGGCTGCTACAAAAGCTGGAGCAACAAGAAGCAGTATAAGGTAAGGTACTCCAGTGGATAAGGGAGTATAGACCTTCCGGAGGCCATAGACTCAGTCCTCTCAATGTTTGCTGATGATGCAAAAATTATGAGAAGAATCAAGACAGATGAAGATAGACAGAGACTACAGGATGACCTGGACAATCTGGTGGAATGGTCTAGAAAAATGGCTAATAGAGTTCAACTCAGGAAAGTTTAAAGTAATGAAATTAGGCGAAGGGAGCAGAAGGCTGAACACAATGCACCATCTGGGAAGTGATATCCTACAAGAGTTAAATAAAGAGAAAGATCTGAGGTTGATATCACACCGAATCTGTCCCCCGAGGACCGCATTAGTAAAGATAACAACGACATATGCTAGATTGGCCAAATTAAGAATTACCTTTAAAAACTTGTTTAAGGAATCGTTCAGGACCTTGTATACCCCTTATGTAAGACCAATCCTGGAGTATTCTGCTCTAGCCTGGAGTTCACAATTGGTTAAACCCAAGGCAAAGTTAGAGAAGATTCAGAGGTATGCCACTAGACTAGTCCCGGAACTGAGAGGTATGAGCTACGAGGAAAAGTTTAGGGAGCTGAACTTCACATCCCTGGAAAACAGAAGAGTAAGTTGAGACATATTCCACCTACAAAATTCTCAGGGGAATTGACAGGGTGGACAAAGACAAATTCTTTAGCATGGGTGGAACACAAACAAGGGGACACTGGTCGGAACTTAGTACTCAGATGACCCACAGAGACATTAGAAAGTTTTTTTCTGTGTCAGAGTAGTTAACAAATTGAGTGCATTAAGTAATGATGTGGTTGAGGCAGACTCCATACATAGTTTCAAATGTAGATATGATAGAACCCAATAGGCTCAGGAATCTGCACACCAGATGATCTATAGTCGAGAGGCGGGACCAAAGAACCAGAGCTCAACCCTCAAAAGCACAACTAGTTGAGTACAACTAGGTTAGTACACACAGAGGCAGAGGCTGAGGCCAAGGGCCGCCTCAAGTACAAGCAGTTGTCCGAGTTCCCTCAGGAAGTAAACACATTAGTGAAGCGTGGAGACCACGTCCTCGTGGATCTGGAGAATGTCATAACCTTGATCATCGGGCAGTACTTCACTCGCACAGGTGACCTGCTGAAGGGTACCGGGTTCCGCTGTCGCCTCGTGAGGCAGCCGGAATCAGGGCCAATTACGTTACGGCCACAATGGGTCTCAACCGGGTTTTTTCTGGTGGTACTAAAGTTCTGGTATCCGGCCCCAAGTTAGTAAACAAAAGGGTGGTTGTATTTAATACTAAACTTCATAAAATGTCGATATATTTATATATGATAACTTTTTCCATCACCTCAAATAATCCTAATAAAAGTATTAGTACATCTAATATGTACAAAAGTGTCTCACGGAACACTAAGCGCTCTTTGATGCTGGTGATGCAGTCTTGTAAGCTATTGTGTTTCCTCATCCGTAGTACTATCCTCAGTAGGTACCGGGAAACAACAATGAGTCTACCCTGGGCACGGGCCAGCCAAACCACAGTCTCACTAAGTGCTTCCTCGTGAAGGCCCACAATCACAGTCCAGCCTGGTGCTGGCAGATACCTTCAGCCTCGCGCTGCTGGGCCACTTCACATGCAAATACTAGGGTAGCGAGCTCCAGGTAGGAGCTTCGTGCAACTCGCAGGTTACTCTCCTCTTCAGCACCTTAGTCAGTCGTCTCTTCTATTAGCCAGCCCCGGATACGGCGAATCCCGTCACTGCCACTCCACAGGCAGACAGTAGAACCCTTCACAGTTCTCTTCCGGCAGCAGCTCACCGCTTCCGTAAAGCAGACTGGTATAGAGACCTTGGCTGCCCTGGGTAGACTGACTGTCCTCGTATCACAGCAGCCCTACGTCGACTCTATGAATACAGACACGTCATCAGTTCACTGGGACACTAGGAAACAACACTTACTGACTTAGACACATACATCCAACTCCGCTTATGATCGATGGCGCTGCTTTTCTAAGCACCACCTCACTAGAGGTCAGCACCAGCTACCTCACGAGCTGACTAGGGCAGGAATCTAGAGCCTCTTGCTGGTGTAGCCCTGTCACTACTAAATGGCGTCGTCCATTTTGTAGGGGTTTCGGGAGCGGACTCACAGATGGCATTGACGTCGCTGCTCCCTGCTCCGACGGTAGAGTCAGGTTCGTAACACCTCCCCACCAAAAAGGAATTTGGTTTGGGTTTCTAAAAAGGGAGGAAACAAACCAAGTTAGTACGTTAGTACAAAACCAAACAGACGCACATAGACAATGGGTTGATGCGGCGAGGATGTCCTGTCTGCAAACCTGCTTTAATGGGAGAATCTGGCACAAGGAAAACTCGAAGATCATAGACAATGACCTGTCTGATGTGATTTCCAACAACTTCACTGAGATGCTAGTCAGGGGCACAATTATCTCACGTGTCTTGGGTAAAGATCTGCATAAGCTCGATCTGGGGTGAATAGACACCTCAATGTGTCGTGGCACCGCTGGTGGCTGATCGCAGAAGGTATTTCTTGTACTGGTCTGGCAGTCCTTCAGGGAGACGGGAACCTGGAATACAGGGGACTGATGATTTGGAGTTAACAGAGATAGTTTTTAAATATGTACCTACGGCATAATTACTTACTAGTCCCATCAGGACCGCCTGTACATTGAAAAGTATCTTCGCTCTTCCACCGTCAGGTCGACCAACGTTACATATAATGTTGAATCCGGGCTCAGCAATTACACGGGGGGTGTCAACCTGTCGGGAACAGTCATTCACAAAAACATCTCTCCTACTCCCTGTATCAACAATCACCTTCTGGGTCCCTTCTTCGACTGTAATACTCACAGGGCGAGCCTCTAATCCCTGTTGTCTCTCCACGATGTTCATAGGAGCCATCGTCTGACGGTTCGTCCACTGATCTTCGCTTAGAGCACACACAAGAATAATACAAAATACCACAAAGAAACATTTGGCTAACTTAGGAATAATTTTCATGAGCCTGTAATATCCACAGCAGGCTATATCCATTAGCCTGGCTTGGATCAAAGAGGGCACTAGAACCTGCACACATGCCTCACATACCTCTGACGTCTGGGAAATCTCTGGCCGATTCAGTGAATATAGTACTTCGCCATACTTCAAGTACTTATGTGCTGTTACTCCAGACTCTTTGGTATCCGTTGATGCTTGTACATGAGGCCTCTTCTCTTGCTCAGTTGCTTCTGTCACCATAACCCCATGTTTCTCGTCGGGAGAAAAGTCAGCAGAATCTGTTGGAATGTTCTCAATCTGTTGGGTAGAGGGAGAATGAGACAAGTTATATAATCTCACGTCTGCCTGTACCTGGGGTAATAATGTTTCCTTCTGTCACCTCAGACCTTATTGCTGCTCCGGCTGGCTCGTCCACAATATTGAGATGATCGTAGTTCCAACCTGTCGCCAAGTCGTTGGACATAAACTTGATCATCGGGCAGTACTTCACTCGCACAGGTGACCTGCTGAAGTGTACCACATTCACTCAGGATCTACCGAGGGCAGCACTCTCATGGGGAACCTCATTGGGGGCTTGACAGCAGAGTGAACAGCACTTGGAAATTTGTAATCCTAGGGTCCGGGGATCAATCCCCGTCGATGATTAGGAACCAATGGGCAGTTTTTTCACCCTGATTCTCCTATTCACCAAGCAGTAAATAAGGTAACTGGGAGTTATACAGGTGCTACGGGCTGCTTCCTGGTTGTTTTTTTTTTTGCAGGGATATCCCTGCGCGGGCCCTAAGCCTCTGGCTGGCCCACTAAGTGTTGCTTGTTTCCGTTTTACTTGGGCGGAGTATGAGTATTTATTACTCGTATGGTTGCTTCAGTAAGATGTTGCCATATGTATTTACCAACTTCTTCTGCTGTGTTGAATCGAAGTTGAAATCTTAATGGGTTTGTAACTGTGCACTGTGTTAGATAATGTTCCAGAGGTCTGTCGGGCATTTCTCCACAGTGTTGATATTTTCTCTCATCTTCCGGAACCTGTAAGCCTATTTCCCATGCACATGGGTATCCAAGCCTGATGCGATGTAAGTGTACTTCTGTTGCTCTACTGCTCCCCTTCATTAACATAAGTGGTTCGTAGTTGGTTGAATTCCTGTACCAACCCGCAGATCGTGATGTTGCAACAGCTGAGTTGTGGTCACTGTACAACTTTTGCAATGCTCTGTTTCTAATTACTTTCTTAATCTGTGACAGACTCTGTGGTATGCAAATGTCTACAGTTCTTCTCTTAGTTGGAAGTTTTGCAGCTTCGTCTGCAATGTCATTTCCTATGATTCCCACATGACTCGGCACCCAGTTGAGAAGGACCCGCCGGCCTTGTCGTTTGAGTGTTTGCATTAATGATATGACATTTGTGATCAGATGTATGTTATCACATATGCGTTCTTGTTGCAAGGTTTCAATGGCGGTTCTCGAATCTTTATGTATGATAACATGTTGTCGGTGTTGAGCAAGAGCATGTTCCAAAGCCTTTTATATGGCTAACATCTCTGTTTGTAAAGTCGAACACCCATTTTCCTGGATGTGTGTGTGTGTGTGTGTGTGTGTGTGTGTGTGTGTGTGTGTGTGTGTGTGTGTGCTCACCTAGTTGTTCTCACCTAGTTGTGCTTGCGGGGGTTGAGCTCTGGCTCTTTGGTCCCGCCTCTCAACCGTCAATCAACAGGTGTACAATTTCCTGAGCCTATTGGGCTCTATCATATCTACACTTGAAACTGTGTATGGAGTCAGCCTCCACCACATCGCTTCCTAATGCATTCCATTTGTCAACCACTCTGACACTAAAAAGTTCTTTCTAATATCTCTGTGGCTCATTTGGGCACTCAGTTCCACCTGTGTCCCCTAGTGCGTGTGCCCCTTGTGTTAAACAGCCTGTCTTTATCAACCCTGTCGATTCCCCTGAGAATCTTGAATGTGGTGATCATGTCCCCCTAACTCTTCTGTCTTCCAACGAAGTGAGGTTTAATTCCTGCAGTCGCTCCTCGTAGCTCTTACCTCTCAGCTCGGGTACTAGTCTGGTGGCAAACCTTTGAACCTTTTCCAGTTTAGTCTTATGCTTGACTAGATAGGGACTCCATGCTGGTGCCGCATACTCCAGGATTGGTCTGACATATGTGGTATATAATGTTCTGAAAGATTCCTTACACAAGTTTCTAATGGCCGTTCTTATGTTAGCCAACCTGGCATATGCTGCTGATGTTATCCTCTTGATATGAGCTTCAGGGGACAGGTCTGGCGTGATATCAACCCCCAGGTCTTTCTCTCTCTCTGACTCTGAAGTATTTCATCTCCCAAATGATACCTTGTATCTGGTCTCCTGCTTCCTACCCCTATCTTCATTACATTACATTTGCTTGGGTTAAACTTGTGTGTGTGTGTGTGTGTGTACTCACCTATATGTACTCACCTATATGTGTCTGCAGGATCGAGCATTGACTCTTGGATCCCGCCTTTCGAGTTGTTTACAGCAATGACTCCTGTCCCATTTCCCTATCATACCTGGTTTTAAAATTATGAATAGTATTTGCTTCCACAACCTGTTCCTTGAGTGCATTCCATTTTCCCACTACTCTCACGCTAAAAGAAAACTTCCTAACATCTCTGTGACTCATCTGAGTTTCCAACTTCCATCCATGTCCCCTCGTTCTGTTACTATTCCGTGTGAACATTTCGTCTATGTCCACTCTGTCAATCCCTCTGAGTATTTTATACGTTCCTATCATGTCCCCTCTCTCCCTTCTTCTTTCTAGTGTCGTAAGGCACAGTTCCCTCAGGCGCTCCTCATACCCCATCCCTCGTAGCTCTGGGACGAGTCTCGTTGCAAACCTCTGAACCTTTTCCAGTTTCATTATATGCTTCTTCAGATGGGGACTCCATGATGAGGCGGCATACTCTAAGACTGGCCTCACGTAGGCAGTGTAAAGCGCCCTAAATGCCTCCTTACTTAGGTTTCTGAATGATGTTCTAACTTTTGCCAGTGTAGAGTACGCTGCTGTCGTTATCCTATTTATATGTGCCTCAGGAGATAGATTAGGTGTTACGTCCACACCCAGGTCTCTTTCGCGCGTCGTCACAGGTAGGCTGTTCCCCTTCATTGTGTACTGACCCTTTGGTCTCCTATCTCCTAGTCCCATTTCCATAACTTTACATTTGCTCGTGTTGAATTCCAGTAGCCATTTCTCTGACCATCTCTGCAACCTGTTCAGGTCTTCTTGGAGGATCCTGCAATCCTCATCTGTCACAACTCTTCTCATCAACTTTGCGTCATCCGCAAACATCGACATGTAGGACTCTACACCCGTAAACATATCGTTAACATATACAAGAAATAGAATTGGTCCCAGTACCGATCCTTGTGGTACTCCACTTGTTACTGTTCGCCAGTCCGACTTCTCGCCCCTTACCGTAACTCTTTGGCTCCTTCCTGTTAGGTAGTTCCTTATCCATGCTAGGACCTTTCCCCCTACCCCCGCCTGCCTCTCGAGTTTGAACAGCAGTCTCATGTGCGGTACTGTATCAAAGGCTTTTTGGCAGTCCAGAAATATGCAGTCTGCCCAACCATCTCTGTCCTGTCTTATCCTCGTTATTTTATCATAGAATTCCAGAAGGTTTGTTAGGCACGATTTCCCTGTCCAGAACCCATGTTGATGTTTGTTCACAAACCTAACGTTCTCCAGGTGCACAACCAGTCGTAGCCTAATTATTCTTTCCAGTATTTTACAGAGGATGCTTGTCAGTGATACAGGTCTATAGTTAAGTGCCTCCTCCCTATCGCCTTTCTTGAAGATCGGCACGACATTCGCCTTCTTCCAGCAACTGGGCAATTCTCCCGACATAAGTGACTCATTAAAGATCATTGTGTGTGGTGTGTGTGTGTGTGTGTGTGTGTGTGTGTGGTGTGTGGTGTGTGTGTGTGTGTGTGTGTGTGTGTGTGGTGTGTGTGTGTGTGTGTGTGGTGTGTGTGTGTAAAAAAAGTAGTTAGTTAGTAACAGTTGATTGACATTTGAGAGGTGGGCCGAATGAGCAGAGCTTCAAAGTAATGTACTCAAACATAGATAGAATTACAAACAAGGTAAGTGAACTTAGGGGAAGGGCACAAAAAGCAAACCTGGATGTGATGGGACTCACAGAAACAAAACTCTCAGGAATCATAACGAGTGTTTCCCCAGGACTACACTCTAATAAGGAAAGAGAAGAAAGGAAAGAGAAGAAAATAAAGAGAAGAAAGGAAAGAGAAGAAAAGAAAGAGAAGAAAGGAAAGAGAAGAAAAGAAAGAGAAGAAAGGAAAGAGAGGAGGCGGGACCAATGTTTGCCTCTCTGCTTTCCCTACTGATAAGAAAGGAATGGAGTTTCGAGGAGATGGTTATCCTTGGCTGCAAGGGGTTCAGAGACTACATAACAGGCACCATGACGATAGAAGGACCATGAGTTGTAGTAGCAGTGATATATAACCTTCCACCAAATGATAAAAGTCCCAGGCACGAGTATGACAAAACAACATGGCAGTTAACACTATAATTGAGAGGACAGCAGCTGCTGTGTGTAGAAATCGTTCCCATCTGCTCATCATGGGGGACTTCAATCGTGGAAGGATAGAATGGAAGAACAAGGCGCCGCATAGAGGTGAGGAAACATAGAGAGCAAAACTGTTGGAATTGGTGACAGGAAACTTTTTATGTCAGCATGTCAGGAGACCCACAAGAATAAGAGGCAACGAGGAACCAGCGAGACTCGACCTAGTCTTCACTCTGAACGACTTCGACATAAGGGAACATGGCTTCGAAGCCCCAGTGGGAATGAGTGATCGTAGTGTACTGATGTTGAAGTATCTGGTCGAAGTAGGGTTAATGTACTCAAGGAACGGACCAGAAAGCAAAAGGATGGCATTCCGAAAGGGAAAATATGAGGAGATAAGAAAATTTCTAACAGATATAACTTGGGAAACAGCTCAGAGGAAAGACGGCCAAAGACATGATGAAAAACATCACACGGAAGTGTAAGGAGGCAGAAGACAAGTTCGTCCCAGTCGAAAAGGTAAAAAATGAAATGCCGACGAGAAACCCATGGTTTAATAGATATGTAAGCTAGCAAAGCAACTAAGTACAAGAGGGTGGAGAAATTACAGAAATAACAGGACACTAGAGAGCAGAGAAAGATAGCAGAGTGCTAGGAATGAATATGTCAAGGTGAGAAAAGAGGCGCTGAGACAATATGAAAATGACATAGCAGCCAAGGCAAAGACTCAACCTAAATTGTTGCACAGTCACATTAGGAGGAAAACAACAGTGAAACAACAGGTAATGAAACTGAGGATAGGGGCAGAACGGTTCACTACAAACGACAAGGAAATGTGCGAGGAACTCAATAAGAAATTCCAGGAGGTATTCAGAGTAGAGAGAGAAGTACCAGAGATTAGAGACGGAATATCTTACCAGACACCACTACATGAGTTTGTGATTATTAGTGGGGAGGTGAGGAAGCATCTGCTAGAGTTGGATGTGACAAAGGCTATAGGCTTGGATGGAATCTCACAATGGATACTAAAGGAAGGAGCAGAAGCACTGTGCCTGCCACTCTCCACAGTGTATAACAAATCACTGATAACAGGTGAACTAACAAAAATTTTAATGATTGCTAATGTAGTCCCGATATTTAAGAAGGGTGATAAACAGGAGGCACTGAATTACAAGCCAGTGTCCCTAACTGCATACCATGCCAGTTGGAGAAGAACGCTAGTGGAACATCTGGAGCGAAATACTTTGTAACACAACATCAGCATGGGTTCAGGGAAAGCAAATCAGGCCTCACAGGAATAATTTAATTCTATGAAAAGGCTACAAAAATAAGGCAAGAAAGAGAGGGGTTGGCAGACTGCAATTTTTTAAATTGGCAGAAAGTCTTTAACACAGTACCACAAAAGAGACTAGTGCACACGCTGGAGATGCAGGCAGGAGTGAACGACATGGTACTCCACTGGGTAAGGGAGTACCTAACCAACAGAAGACAGAGAGTCACTGTGAGGGGTGATATCTCGGAGTGGCGAGGCGTCACCGGTGAAGATTCTTAGGGATCAGTCCTTGGATCTATACTGTTTCTGAAATATGTAAATGATCTCCCAGAAGGAACAGACTCGTTCCTCTCAGTGTTTGCTGATGATGCAAAAATTATAAGGAGGATTAAAATATAGGAGGATAGTAGGAAGCTACAAGATTACCTAGACGAACTGAAAGAATGGTCCAACAAATGGGAACTAAAGTTCATCCCAAGTAAATGTAAGGTAATGAAGCTATGCGGAGAAATTGGAGACCAGACACTGAATACCAAATGGGAGATGAAGTCCTTCACGAAACGAACAGAGAGAAAAATCTAGGATTGATATCACACCAAACCTGTCTCCTTAAGCTCACATCAAAAGAATAATATCGTCGGCGTATGCGAAACTGGCTAACATCAGAACTGCCTTCAGAAACCTGTGTAAGAATCATTCAGGACCTAGTATACGACATATGTAAGACCAATCCTGGAGTATGCAGCCCCAGCATGGAGCCCGTACCTTGTCAAGCACAAGACGAAGCAGGAAAAAGTTCTGAGGTATGCCACTAGGCTAGTCCCAGAACTATCACATGATCACGACAAAACAATTCTCACCGGGATTGGCAGGCTAGACAAAGATGGATTATTCAACCCTGGTGGTACATGCTCAAAGGGACACAGGTGGAGACTGAGTACCCAAATCAGCCACAGAGATATTAAAATGAACCTTTTCAGTGTCAGAGTAGTTAGTAAATAAAATGCACTAAGTAGTGATGTGGTGGAGGCTGACTCCATACACAGTTTCATGTTTAGATATGACAGAGCTCGAGAAACTCAGGAATCTGTACACCAGTTGATTGACGGTTGAGAGGAGGGACCAAAGAGCCAAACCTCAACCACTGTCGGAGTGTGAGTGTGCACTCACCTAGTTGTGCTTCCAGGGGTTGAGCTCTGGGTCTTTGGTCCCGCCTCTCAACCGTCAATCAACTGGTGAACAGATTCCTGAGCCTACTGGGCTCTATCATATCTACATATGAAACTGTGTATGGAGTCAGCCTCCACCACATCACTTTCTAGAGCATTCCATTTGTTAACTTCTCTGATACTGAAAAAAGTCCTTTAAATGTCTCTGTGGCTCACCTGGGTACTACGTTTCTACCTGTGTCGCCTTGTTTGTGTTCCACGCGTGCTAAAGAATTTGTCTTTGTCCACCCTGTAAATTCCCCTGAGAATTTTGTAGGTGGTTATCATGTCTTCCTTTACTCTTTTGTTTTTCAGGGACGTGAGGTTCAGCTCTCTTAGTCTTTTCTCGTAGCTCATACCTCTCAGTTCGGGACGAATCTGGTGGCATACCTCTGGACTTTCTTTAAATTTATCTTGTATTTAACTAGATATGGACTCCAGGCTGAAGCTGCATATTCCAGGATTGGTCTGACATAAGTGGTTTGTAAGGTCCTGAGTGATTCCTTACACAAGTTTATAGAGGCAGTTTTTATGTTGGCTCATCTAGCATATGCCGCTGATGATATCCTTTTGATGTGGCCTCTGGGGACAGGTTCGGTGTGATATCAACCCCCAGATCTTTCACTCTATTTGACACCTGTAGGATATCCCCTCCCAGATGGTACATTGTATGCAGCCTTCTGTTCCCTTCGCCTAATTTCATTACTTTACACTTTCCTGAGATGAACTTTATAATCGTTTTCTAGACCATTCCGCCAGTTTGTCCAGGTCGTGTTGTAGTCTCTGTCTATCTTCATCTGTCTTGATTCTTCTCATACGTTTTGCATCATCAGCAAACACTGAGAGGGATGAGTCTATACCATCTGGAAGATCGTTTGCATATATTAGAAACAGGATTGGTCCAAGTACAGGGACCTGTTGGACCCCGCTGGTGACATCTCGCCACTCTGATGTCTCCCCCTCACAGTTACTCACTGTTTCATGTTGCTTAGATACTCCCTTATCAACTGGATCACCTTACTAGTCACTCATGCCTGTCTCTCCAACTTTTGTAACAGCCTTTTATGGGGTACAGTGTCAAAGGCTTTCCGACAGTCTAAGAAAATGCAGTGTGTCCACCCTTCTCTTTCTTGAGAAGGGTAGGGCAGACTGCAGATTTGAGAACGTGAGTCAAACTATGTGAGTACACACGCACACTCACGCTATAAACATTCACAACATCCTTGACCCAGTCAGAAATAAATTAGAACATCGTATTTCGCAAGTAGTGGCATCCTGGAGGCGAGCGAACACCTGCCCGCTGCCACATATCTCAGACGACCACACTGGTCATACATGTGCCGCCACCACCTGCCTGCTCCTCACAGTCGCCCACACTGGTCGACCATACATGTGCCGCCACCACCTGCCTGCTCCTCACAGTCGCCCACACTGGTCGACCATACATGTGCCGCCACCACCTGCCTGCTCCTCACAGTCGCCCACACTGGTCGACCATACATGTGCCGCCACCACCTGCCTGCTCCTCACAGTCGCCCACACTGGTCGACCATACATGTGCCGCCACCACCTGCCTGCTCCTCACAGTCGCCCACACTGGTCGACCATACATGTGCCGCCACCACCTGCCTGCTCCTCACAGTCGACCACACTGGTCGACCATACATGTGCCGCCACCACCTGCCTGCTCACCACAGTCGACCACACTGGTCGACCCTGACCCAGACTTGGCCAGCTCACAGCCAAGAATAACCAGATTACGAAGTAAGGTGATCCACCAGCAAGGTTTAATGGAGCCCAGAAATGTGATGCTGCCCTTGTTTGTACTCACCTAGTTGTGCTTGCGGAGGTTAAGCTCAAGCTCTTTGGTCTCGCCTCTCAACTGTCAATCAATCAACTGTTACTAACTACAATTCCCCCCCCCCCACACACACACTGGTGGGAGCTAGTGGGTGAGTGGACAATACTCTAGACTCGTGGACCTTGGGACCGGGATTCGATCCCCGCAGCCGGCGGAAACAGATGGGCAGAGTTTTCTTCAGCCTGATGCGCCTGTTACCTAACAGTAAATATGTACCTGGAGTTAGACAGCTGCTACAGGCTGCTTTCTGGGGGTGCGTGTGTGTGTGTGAAAAAAATAGTTAGTAACAGTTGATTGACAGTTGAGAGGCGGGCCGAAAGAGCAGAGGTCATCCCCCGCAAGCACAACTAAGTGAATACAACTAGGCGAATACTGTAATGCCCCCAGGTAGCCTGAAGAATGTGTCTATCTGTCTTTAGAGTTATTCCGCCTCCGGACCTAATTGAGAGCTCAGAGGATAGTTATATATGTGGGAAAAACCTGCTGAGATTGATATAAGAGGAGACTACCAGGGACTTGTACTAAACTAAATTAAAATTTACTGTCTACAAATTAATTCAACTAAAATCTCTAGCTAGGGTTGCAATCCTAGCTCCTCTTTTCCTAATGCCAGATTATGGGCTGTAAGGGGCAGGTGGGGTGAGTGAATTAGTTGATACGTTGATTGAAGATCCACATTCCACCTGCCAACAGGTATCTCACATCAGCTTGTATTTTATACAAGGATAAGATTTAATAAATTCAGTTATTTGACTGAACACTGGCTCTGTTTAAATCAGAGATTTAAACATACACAGTCTAGCCTAGCACCGTAACTATTAACAGCCAATACACTTATACTATAAACAATACATCTCTGTAAATTATAAAAGTATGATAACTGACCTTAAATGTAGTCTAAGTACTGTTACTAAGTACTAAAATTATATTCAATTAAATGAACTTATATGATTACTTAAAAAATA
>WNGS01061616.1:0-10000 GCA_020271785.1 Procambarus virginalis
TCAAAACGACTCTATAGCTGGAAATGACCGACAAATTGTACAAGACCATTGGATATAAATGTGTGACATTGGTAAAAAACTAAAAATGTTCTGGACTTATACAGTAGTGCAATAGATAATATGTATATAGATAATATATTTAAGTGAACTAATATATCAATATATAATGCTGACTTTAAATCCACAATTAACTAAGTTATCCATCCTTAGCTGGAACATTGCATCCCTCAAAAAAGGTTCTCAGATTTACATCACAAGTAACAATGAACACATCGATATTGTATGTCTCCAGGAGTGCAGAGTTCCCGCAAGATTCTCACCCCCGAAATTGCCCTCATTTGTTTCTTACAACCTCAGATCCAGTACAGAGCATTCAGATGTTTGCTGACCTTTTAGGTCGGCCCCCTGCACCATCCAATAGTCGGAACGACATGAAAGGTAATAAACGTCATGCCTATTACAATGACCCCAAACTGCGTACTTTGAAAAGCACTGCCAGACGAGTTGGACTTGCATATAGGGAAACACGTACGCCAGCAATGCTCAAGCTCTTTCAGAAAGCCCTAGCCAAGGCGAGGGAGCGCATGACAGAGCTCAGGCAAGATAACTGGGAAACTTTTGTTAACAGTCTCAACTCTCACACCCCCTCAGCCAGGCATGGAAGGATATTAAAAGAATTAAAGGCGATAAGATCGGCCAAGTAGCACACCCTCACCCTCTACACAGAGCAAACGAGTTAGTCGATGCTTGGGCAACACCTCTAGCTTCAATAATCTTCCCCCAGACATACAGTTCAGATTAAATGCTGGTTACGGAGATCGAGAAGGGCTCGTTGACTTCATGCTCCACAAGGAAGATGAATGCAACGTGCCATTCACTGAGTTTGAATTACTCGCGGCCCTAAACAAAGGCAAAGCCACATCCCCCGGTGAAGATGGTATCACTTATGACATATTGCGTCTGCTCCCTTTAGTACCAGGGAATCCCCTGCTTGAGCTGTATAATATGAGCTATGTTACTGGGGAACTTCCTATCTCTTGGACCAACAGTATAATCATTCCAATTCCCAAGCCAAATCAAGAGAATGCTTTCCGCCCAATTTCCCTTACTAGCTGCATTTGCAAAACATTCGAGAGAATGGTCCTAAACCGTCTCCTCCATAGAATAAGAACCATGCTATCCCCCAGATATATGGCTTCATGCATGGAAGGAGTGTGCATCATTGCATCACCACCTTTCTTACCCTGCACACTGAAAAGTCATATACCACCTTCCTAGATCTTAAGTCTGCCTTTGATATTGCAAATAGACATGTTATCTTGAGTGAGCTTGCAAGAATGAATGTTGGTGGTCGGCTTCTTTGTTGGATCAGGGGTTACTTATCCAACAGGAAGTCATCTGTATTTTTCCAGGGGCATAGGAGTGTAACAAGAGACTTTGAACTAGGTACCCCGCAGGGTGGTGTCCTCAGTCCTACCTTATTTAATATCTTAATAAACACGCTGTTAAACTCTATACCGAGCAAACCCAACGTCCACATCATTAGCTATGCTGATGATATAATGATACACACCACTGGGTATGCTAACACGCAGAACACTCTTAACTCTGTATTAGATTCATGTCAGGACCTAGGTTTAATTATCTCAGCAGAGAAAACAAAGATACTAAATCGGCGCCCACCCAGGCAGGGAGGAGCTGTTCGCAAGATGCAACTATCTGATGGCTCCCAGCTTGACTATGTAAACAGATTCAAATACCTTGGCCTTGAGGTGCCACTGTATGGTCCTGTTGTATTCAGACTCTGTCGTCAGTATAAAGAGAGGCTCCGAGCTCTCAAGGCTGTTGCAGGTTATCACTCAGGCTATGGTGCCAATGTCAGAATTGTCAAAATGATGTACCTTGCATACATCAGATCTTTAGTGGATTATGCTGCACCTCTGCTTGTTTTGATGCCTGAAAGAAAGCTTGGAGGGCTTGAAAAATTGCAGAACGAAGCCTGAGGATAATCCTTGGGTGCCCTCGTACCACAAAGATACTTAATATGAGAAAGGAACTTAATATTCTGAGCGTTGTTGATCGTGTTACTGAAATTAACTGTCAAATTGGTATAAAAATGCTTAGGCTAACTCATCCTAATCCTTGCACAGAAGCCCTCCAGACTTACTTTATTGAAGATCAGCATTGTTCCAAATGGATAACAAAAACTGGAACTCAACTCAGAATGTATGGGGTTCATGATTTGTACCAAGAGAAACAACAACGGCACTTTCCTGCACCGTGGGAGGTTACACCCTTTCCAGTTTTAATCCCTCCCTTTCCACCCAAGAAGCAAATTAGAGATCAGCCCAAGCTTCGTCTTGAGGCAAAGCTCAACGCCTTAAGCCATATTGATGCTCTGTCCACAGAGCATTCTCTCTCTCAAATCATATACACTGATGGTTCCCTACACCGCACCACGGGTGCAGCTGGAAGTGCAGTTGTTCTGACAATGGGCGATGGCTTGTACTTTGAGTGGGGAGTCCGTATAAACAATTGGGCCTCTACCCTTCAGACCGAACTATTTGCCTTGATCCTTGCACTGAAATGTGTACAAGTCTCCAAACTTGATACATTAATTGTAAGTGACTCCTTATCATCCTTAAATGCTCTCAACTCTTTAAGACATAACTGTAACATGCTCGTGTCCGAAGCTAGACACAAATACAACAAAATTATTAAGGATGGTAACAGAGTCCATTTCATGTGGTCTCCATCTCATGTTGGCCTCCGAATGCATGATAGAGCTGATAAGTTAGCCAAAGAATCTGCCTTTAAAGGAGCCGTTGAGTGTAACCTTGGATTGTCAATGAGCAATCTGAGAGCAGCAGTACACCGAGAACTTCAACAAGATCTTGTAGATCTGAGGCAAAGTGAAATTGACACCAGTAATTCCATCTATCATCATACTATCATGCAAGAGGAGCCACACATCTATGGATCATCCAATAAAATCAGCAGACTTCTAGATGTTACTGCTGCTCGGCTTAGACTCGGTTACAAGTATCTCTGGGAATTCTCATTATCTGCCGATGTAGACCTGACCAAATGTAAACTGTGTCAACAAAATTATTCGCACACCCTCCGTCACTATGTGATGGAGTGCGAAAAGATACGTGAATTTAGAGACAATTCTATAACCAATGTTCCAGCGATGTGTAAATATTTCATTCAAAATGATCTGCTACCAGAAATTTTAGCCAAATATCCCCAGTTTGCTAACTGTAGGTAGTAACTGAGTGATTGTAACCTATCCACCGCTGCCCACTGGATGGGAGGCGGTGTGCAGGACAAACATATAAATTTTGACACTAGCTCTCCACATATGTCAGTTGCTTAATTTAGAACCTGTACTTGAGGTCGATCTCGAACCCACAAGATGGGTATGGGGTGCATAATAAATGAACTAAACTAAAACTAAGTAGTAAGTAGGTACTTAGGAAATAGTCAGCTTGTTGCGGGTTACATCCTAGGCGGGTCAGTAATTCGACCTTAAGGATGACCTTGATAAAAGCCTATCGTGTATGAATATACTGTGGCTACCTGTCCCCCCAAAATGAATTATTATAATTATAATATTATGGTTTATAATTAAGTTCTTAAGAGTGATTATGCGTCATAATTAACATACGTCTATCTTTACCTCAACATTTTATAAGTTAATTCTGTCTGTATATGATGATGATCATATACAATTAAGGTAGCATTGCAACTTTATAGGAAATTGTTAAGTCCAAAATATATCTGGATTCTTATACTTGAGATATTGTTACAATAAACGTTTGAAAACAAAGTTTATATCTGTATTTAAAATATAAAACATTTTGCGTTTATCAACGCATCTCTCTGAATTACAATTTTTTCTAAATTGTGAAGCCTGTATTGCCCGCCTGGCAGGACACTGATGCCTTGAAAGTTTCATGTGTCCGGACACCGGCGATGGTGTGGTATTGGCTATTTATTTAACCATGTCTTGGCTTTCATTTAAGATATATTTTCCTTGAAATGTAGTCACATTATCGTCTACATCTTTGTTTATGCTGACATATAGACCTTTGATGTTACTTTGCACATATGCAAATGAATTACACAATTAATTCACTTGTTTGCAGGCCTTCACACTCCCTGAGATAGCCATCACGTAACTGTAAAAAGCATATATCTTCACTTTCACTTCAGTTATATTTATGCTAAAGTATTAACATGCAGCTTATATTTCTATCTTTATTATGACATAGAAAACTTCGTTTATTACAATATTTAGATTAAATTAACATTGATCTTCGAAAGATCATAGATCCCATCGATAGGGAGAGCGTCGGCCAAGAAACCTTGTTTAAAATATGAATATCTTTCCTGTCTAATAAAATATAATCTCTGTGATGGGTTCACAAAAACTATTTTATCTCTGCATTTCTGATAACATATACAAATATAAGTTTTATTTGTGAATCTCTATTAATTAAGCAATATATCAGAGAGCGTATTGGGTTCGGTGTTCTATGAACGAAAAGGACATGGGTAGTTTAAGTAGCGAACGCATACAAGCGAATAACGATAGTATCTATATAACAAAATTATTGTCCTGTGGAGTTGATTTAACTTCCAGACACATTTTTTAAAATAAATATTAAATGTTTTGTGGCTATTTATGAAAGATATTATTACAAATACCCATTCTACTGGTTAATGTCATTAATTAAATTTGCGACAATTTGAGCAAAGAAGTGCGACGACTTCATGTGTACAGTGTACAGGAGGCTGATATGACAGCAAACACTCTCCAGGCGACCATATATCTTGGATAAGTCGCTCCATAATTTTGTCGCTTGGACCGTCGACTTCCTATGGCGTCACCTGCTACATATTTACTTCGAATTTCGATATGAAATTACATTATTTCAGAGTGAAAATAGGTTTGATCGTGTTCTACGTGCAGCACCAACATTACAGTAAGTAAATATATCATATTTCTTCACTACTTACGTAATACTAGGAGGATTTGGGTACATTTGGGTAGATTTGGGTAATTCTACGGACCCCACCCACAGGATGAGTAGGGCGTCCACTATCACCCACTGGATGGGTATGGGGCTCCAACCACCCACAGGATGGGTATGGGGTCCAATATCACCCACAGGATGAGTATGGGGTCCAATAAATTATGTAAAACTAAAATTATGTAAAACTATAATTATGTAAAACTAAACACTTTATTTTTATTTAAAACTTATTAACTATTAACTTATTTAAACTATTTAAAACTTTATTTTTATTTTTATTTTTATTTTTATTTTTATTTTTATTTTTATTTTTTGTTTGTCATCTATGCCTGTTTTTTACTCTTAATTATTTGTTCTTAGTTAATCCCCTTGTCACTAAACCTAGGGATCTTATTACCCTGTTATATTTAAAGTAACTTGGTATTTGTTTCTTGTAATCATTTATTGGAATTAAGTAATAGTATAATTGTTTATATCATCTACCACAGTATCATAGTAAAATCTTCCACATTAATATACTCTCACCCTGTTTATTTTTACACTTAGATTTATATTAGAGTAAAATTCAAGATTTACTCAGATATACATATATCTGAGTAATATATATCTTTTTTTTCTTTTTTTTCGGAATTATCTATTTGAGCTCACTTTGTTTTCTTAGGTTCATACCAACTATAGGATTTTAATTAACCATTACTAAGCTAATTATCCTCAAGTTCATTTTACTTTATGATTATTTTTCTTATTATTTTTTATTTTACATTTATATTGTCAGTCTCTACTGATTTTTTGTTTTTTTTATTTTATCTAACTTCTGTGTCCTTCCTGGCTATCTATTGGATCTCTATTTTACTTCTAAATTGTTACTATTTTATTGTATTTGCTTTTATTCTTGTGTTTTGCTATATCATGTATCTTGTATCGTGATCCCTCTGCATCTCTATGCACACTGATATTGATCCTGATCAAAATCTTCTGTCTCATATCTACACCAACCAGCACATTGATCATCATTATTGCAAGTATTTCACAGCACACCAGGCTAAAAACAAACTCCAAAATAACACCTGTTTATCAGTTTACAACCAAAATGTTAGATCACTTGGTAAACATTTTGACGATTTAAATGCATTACTCACAGCACTAGGTACTAACTTATCGTTCATTATTCTAACAGAAACTTGGCTAAATAAAGACTATACCCAACTCTACAACTTAGCTGGTTATAAAGCCATTCATAACTGTAGGCCAAATAAAAAAGGTGGTGGCACAGCTATATATTACCGAGATACATTTATCTGCAACAGTATTATTAGTGACAGAGATGACTACTGTGAATATACTTTTGCTCAGTTTACAATTAAATCCCTTAAATCCTCATTGACTATTGGAGCCATCTATAGATTTCCCAATACTAACATAGCTTCTTTCTCAGACAACCTAAGTAATCTTATTATAAACAACAATCTCAACAAAAACCACATCATTCTGGGAGGAGACTTTAATATTGACCTGGGTCAACAAAATTGCTCTCAAGTTGACTATTTCCTTAACAGCATGAACTCCTGTATGCTAATCCCCACAATCACCAAACCTACCCGAGTCACTCAAACATCAGCCACTACCTTGGACCACATATGGACAAACATAACAGCTCCCCTTGTATCTGGTATAATCTACGACAGAACAACTGACCACTATCCTACCTTTCTCATAGCGAACATGGACATAACACCACCAAAAAGCAAGAAACTTTCATTTAGGCTACACAGTGAATCAGCTTTGGGCAATCTTACAGATGCATTTCACAATATTAACTGGGATTCTGAATTCAATAATACCCAGGATATAAATTCATTAGCTAACCTCTTCCTCTCCAAAACTCTAAGCCTCTACAACCTTCATTGTCCCCTTCTTACCAAGCAAGTAACTGACAAAAGATTAAACAATCCATGGCTCACAAGCGGCATTCTCAATTCAATCAACAAGAAACATGAATATGAAAAGAAACTTAGGATTGGCCTAGTTTCAAAGGAAGTAGCTAAAAGGTACTCATCAATGCTTACCAGTATCATAAGAAAGGCAAAACTTGCATATTATGTGAATAGATTCAATGAAGCAAAAGGCAACATGAAAAGCACTTGGAAAACCATCTCTAGTATCCTAGGAACTAAACAACACTCACATAACCAAATAAACTCTACAAGGATGGGATATACCGTCAACTGATTTAGAAATGGCAAATGAATTTAATAGTTTCTTTTCATCGGTTGGTGCTAATCTTGCCAGTAAAATCCCACAGACTCAGACACATATTAACACATATCTCTCAGGCAGCTATCCAAACTCTCTTCTCCTTTCACCAATCAGCCCGGAAGATGTTGTGTCCATCATACACTCTCTAAAAACAAAGGCAGGGAACACCAGTGAAATTCCGTCCATTGTATACAAGAGAGCCTCCCATGCCCTTGCCCCACCCATAGCCCTACTGTTCAACAAATCTATAGAGTGTCACACCTTCCCTGATATCCTCAAAAAGCAAGAGTAACGCCAGTCCATAAAGGAGGCAATCCGGCGGACATAAACAATTATAGACCAATATCAAATCTACCCATTCTATCAAAATATTTGAAAAAATTATTTACAAACAGCTCTATTCCTACCTCGTAAAATTCGACATACTCAGCCCCTGCCAGTTTGGCTTCAGGTCCCAAAGAGCACCAACGATGCAATCATTAGTCTCCTTGACGTAATCTACTCAGCACTTGACAAAAATGAGTTTCCGATTGGACTCTTCATTGACCTAAGAAAAGCCTTTGATACTGTTAATCACAACTACCTCTTACTTAAACTCCAGCATTATGGAATCCGAGGCCTTGCCCTTGACTACATCCGATCCTATCTTAGTGACAGACACCAATATGTAACTATCAATGAAACAACTTCTTCCACTCTACCATTACCGTTGGAGTGCCACAGGGCAGTATCTTAGGACCTCTTCTATTTCTTATATATATAACGATCTGCCTAATGTCTCTAATATTCTCAAACCTATATTGTTTGCTGACGATACTACTCTTATCTATTCAGACCTCAACCCACATACACTAAATAATGTTGTGAATAATGAATTAAAAAAAGTCCACTTATGGATGTCAACTAACAAACTAACATTAAACATCGAAAAGACTTACTACATCTTATTTGGAAGCAAATCATCAAATGCAATTCAGCTACAGATAGACAACATTAACATCAGTAATAAAAATGATGGCAAGTTTCTTGGCCTATTCCTAGACAAGAGACTCAACTTCAGCACCCACATTCAACACATAACTAAGAAAGTCTCTAAGACAGTTGGTATACTCTCCAAAATCAGATATTATGTTCCTAACTCTGCTCTCCTCTCTCTCTATTATGCTCTAATCTACCCCTATCTTAATTATGGTATCTGTGCATGGGGTCTACCACTGCAACCACCTTAAGCCCATCATCACCCAGCAAAAATCTGCTATCAGAATAATAACTAACTCTGCTTTCAGACAACACTCAGCTCCCTTGTTTAAATCCCTAAACTTGCTAAATATTAACTCCCTCCACACATTCTCTTGTGTCAACTACATCTACAAAACCCTGTTCTTAAATGCAAACCATGCTCTGAAACTCTCTCTGGACAGATGTAATAGGACCCATTATCACCACACCAGAAATAATATCTCTTTGATATCCCCAGGGTCAAACTTAATCTGTGTAAACACTCTATGCAAATTAAGGGACCTAGTCTATGGAACTCACTCCCTAGTGAATTGAAAAACTGTAAAACTTTTGCCTTATTTAAAAACAAAACCAAAAAGTACTTAATTTCATCTTCTTAGTTTCCTACACTGAGCTTTATTTTTGCTCTGTATCTAGTGTTACCCAATCTCCTAATTCTTATGTATTTAACCCAAACAACCTTATCATTGTGTTCATTGCTGTCTTCCTTTATGTGCTAGCCATTTGCTGTATTGTGCCTACCAAATTTTGTCAACTACCATTCAAGCTTTCATTGCAATCAATCTTAGCTACCTAAGTGCTTTATTATACTGTACCTACAATTTTCTCTCATCTTTTTTTTTCTTTTTTCTTTTCTTGCCATGTAACTGTTATCATTTCTTTTTTATAATTTTTGCTAGTATTTACCTACTAAAAATTTTCTTAGATTAAGGACCTGCCCGAAACGCTGCGCGTACTAGTGGCTTTACAAGATTGTAATTACCATATATATATTCTCACATTCCCAATGTACCTTCTTGTATATGAATAAATAAATAATAAATAAATAAATAAATAAATAAGGTTGGCGTTCAATCCCCGACCGTCCAAGTGGTTGGGCACCATTCCTTCCCCCTTCCCATCCCAAATCCTTATCCTGACCCCTTCCAAGTGCTATATAGTCGTAATGACTTGGCGCTTTCCCCCTGATAGTTCCCTTCCCTTCACCTTGTATGTATCTCACCTCACCTTGAATGTATCTCACCTCACCTTGCATGTATCCCACCTCACCTTGTATCTCTTAAAATTCGACATTCTTAGCCCCTGTCAGTTTGGCTTCCGCTCCCAAAAGAGCGGAAGCTCTTTTGGGAGCGGAAGCCAACGATGCAATTATAGTCTTCTTGATATAATTTACTCAGCCCTTGACAAAAATGAGTTTCCGATTGGACTTTTCATTGACCTGAGAAGGCCTTTGACACTGTTAATCACAATTACCTCTTACGTAAACTCCATCATTATGGAATCCGAGGTCATGCACTGGACTATATCCAATCCTATCTTAGTGACAGACTCCAATGTACCATCAATAATATAACCTCTCCCACTCTACAATAACCGTTGGAGTGCCACAGGGCAGCATCTTGGGACCTCTCCTATTCTTATATACATAAAATAATAATAATAATAATAAATAATAAATGTTT
>WNGS01061626.1:0-10972 GCA_020271785.1 Procambarus virginalis
AAATAGTAGAACCAACCAGGGAAGGAGAACACGCTGGACCTCATTTTCACTAATAATGATGAATTGATCAGGAACATATGATTACAAATACCTGTTACTCAGATCACAACTTAATTGAAGTTATGACAACCATGGGGAATAGACCTTCAAAACCAGTCCAGATTCCCGGTGGAGGAGATTTCAGCAAATTCAACTTCAATAAAAAAGATAAACTGGGAGCAAATAAACCAGGACTTCACAGAAATAAACTGGGAAGAACAGCTAGGAAATGCGAACCTGAACCAGTGCCTGGAAAAAATAAGCTCAGTAGCACTAGAAATATGTACAAACCGCATCCCCCTAAGAAAAAGAGGAAGAGATGCAGATTGGAACGAGAACGTCGTTCCCTATATAGGCGAAGAAAACGAATCGCGGTACAACTTGAGAGTCGCACCCTATCTCAGGAACGGCGAAGAAGGTTAGGTAGCGAAATAGGAAAAATTGAACTCAAGCTACAAGAATCATACAAAACGCAGGAGAGGGAAAGAGAGCAAAAGGCCATCAGTGAAATAGAGAGAAACCCGAAATATTTTTTCTCCTATGCAAAATCAAGATCAAAAACCACATCTAGTATCGGGCCCCTGCGAAAGGAAGATGGAACTTTCACCGATGACAACAAAGAAATGAGCGAGCTACTGAGGAAGCAATACGACTCTGTCTTCAGCGAGCCATTAAACGCACTAAAGATCGATAACCCAAATGAATTTTTCATGGATATGATACCAACATCAAATCATATATCAGACGTCACCCTATCCCCACTGGATTTTGAAGAAGCCATAAACAGTATGCCTATGCACTCCGCACCAGGCCCGGATTCTTGGAACTCCATATTCATCAAGAACTGTAAAAAACCACTATCGCAGGCCCTTCACATTCTGTGGAGACAAAGCCTAGATACTGGCGTTATTCCTGATATACTAAAAACAGCAGAGATAGCACCACTTCATAAAGGAGGAAATAAGGCAGAGGCAAAAATTACAGACCGATAGCACTAACATCGCACATCATAAAAATTTTGAGAGAGTGCTAAGAAGTAAGATCACAAAATACATGGAATCACAGCATCTCCATAACCCCGGACAACATGGTTTCAGAACAGGGCGCTCTTGCCTGTCGCAGTTGCTGGACCACTATGATATGGCATTAGATGCTATGGAAGACAAACAAAACGCTGATGTAATTTACACAGATTTTGCAAAAGCTTTTGATAAATGTGACCATGGTGTTATTGCCCATAAAATGCGCTCAAAAGGAATTACCGGAAAAGTAGGCAGATGGATCTACAATTTCCTGACCAACAGAACCCAATGTGTAATAGTCAACAAAATAAAATCCAACCCGTCAACCGTTAAGAGCTCAGTCCCCCAGGGTACTGTGCTTGCTCCAGTACTTTTTCTCATCCTCATATCGGACATAGACAAGAACACAACCTATAGCACTGTATCATCCTTTGCAGATGACACTAGGATCTTCATGAGAGTAGGCAACATAGAGGACACGGCGAACCTCCAGTCAGATGTAGATCAGGTCTTTCTATGGGCTACAGAAAATAATATGGTGTTTAACGAAGACAAGTTCCAGCTCATGCGCTATGGAAAAAATGAAAATATAAAACGGAAACCACGTACAAAACTCAGGCAAATCATAACATAGAACGAAAAGGCAATGTAAAGGATCTGGGTGTACTCATGTCGGAAGACCTTACCTTTAAAGAACACAATAAAGTAGCCGTCACAACTGCAAGAAAAATGACAGGTTGGATAACAAGAACTTTTCACACTAGAGATGCTATACCGATGATGACACTTTTCAAAACGCTTGTGCTCTCTAGAGTGGAGTACTGCTGCACAATGACAGCCCCTTTCACTGCTGGTGAAATTGCTGACCTGGAGAGCGTGCAGAGATCCTTTACTGCTAGAATCCACTCGGTAAAACATCTAAACTATTGGGACCGACTAAAGAGCCTAAATCTGTATTCCCTTGAGCGCAGGCGGGAGAGATACATAATAATTTACACGTGGAAAATATTAGAGGGGCTGGTCCCAAACCTGCACACAGAAATAACATCACATGAGACCAGAAGACATGGCAGGATGTGCAGAATACCCCCGTTGAAAAGCAGAGGTGCAACTGGTACTCTGAGAGAGAACTCTATCAACATCAGAGGCCCGAGACTGTTCAACACGCTTCCACTACACATAAGGGACATAACTGGCAAACCCCTCACAGTGTTCAAGAGAGAACTGGATAAGCACCTCCAAAGGATACCTGATCAACCAGGCTGTGACTCATACGTCAGGCTGCGAGCAGCCGCGTCCAACAGCCTGGTTGATCAGTCCAGCAACCAGGAGGCCTGGTCGATGACCGGGCCGCGGGGACGATAAGCCCCGGAAGCACCTCAAGGTATCCTCAAGGTATGCCTTTTGTTCATCTCCTTTGCTTTCATACATTCCCTATTAAACCACGGATTCTTCCTTTGCTTCTCTGTTTTTTCCTGTTGGGCTGGGACAAACCTGCTTACAGCCTCCTGACATATTTGGGTGACATAGTCCATCATGTCTTGTACGGACTTGGTTCCGAGTTCTGTGTCCCAATGTATATCCCATAGGAATTTATTCATCTCCTCATAGTTTCCCTTTCGGTACGCCAGCCCTTTGGTTCCCAGTTCTTTTTTGGGGTGATAATTCCTAGCTCAACCAGGTACTCAAAGCTCAATACACTATGATCACTCATTCCCAAGGGGCTTCCAACTTAACTTCCCTTATATCCGACTCATTTAGGGTAAATATCAAATCAAGCAAGGCTGGTTCAGCAGAACCAGTGGTGTGTGTGTGTGTGTGTGTGTGTGTGTGTGTGTGTGTGTGTGTGTGTGTACTTACCTATCTGTACTTACCTATCTGTGCTTGCAGGATCGAGCATTGACTCTTGGATCCCGCCTTTCCAGCTATCGGTTGTTTACAGCAATGACTCCTGTCCCATTTCCCTATCATACCTAGTCTTAAAAGTATGAATAGTATTTGCTTCCACAACCTGTTCCCCAAGTGCATTCCATTTTTCCACTACTCTCACGCTAAAAGAAAACTTCCTAACATCTCTGTGACTCATCTGAGTTTCCAGTTTCCACCCATGTCCCCTCGTTCTGTTATTATTACGTGTGAACATTTCATCTATTTCCACTTTGTCAATTCCCCTGAGTATTTTATATGTCCCTATCATATCTCCTCTCTCCCTTCTTTTCTCTAGTGTCGTAAGGTTCAGTTCCTTCAGTCGCTCTTCATATCCCTTCCCTCGTAACTCTGGGACAAGCCTCGTCGCAAACCTCTGAACCTTCTCCAGTTTCCTTATGTGTTTCTTCAGGTGGGGGCTCCATGATGGCGCGGCATACTCTAAGACGGGTCTCACGTATGCAGTGTAAAGCGCCCTAAAAGCCTCCTCATTTAGGTTTCTGAATGAAGTTCTAATTTTCGCCAGTGTAGAGTACGCTGCTGTCGTTATCCTATTTATATGTGCCTCAGGAGTTAGATTAGGTGTCACATCCACTCCCAGATCTCTTTCTCGAATCGTTACAGGTAGGCTGTTCCCCTTCATTGTGTACTGTCCCTTTGGTCTCCTATCACCTGATCCCATTTCCATAACTTTACATTTACTGGTGTTAAACTCCAGTAGCCATTTCCCTGACCATCTCTGCAACCTGTTTAAGTCCTCTTGGAGGATCCTACAATCCTCGTCTGTCACAACTCTTCTCATTAATTTTGCGTCATCCGCAAACATTGACATGTATGACTCCACTCCTGTAAACATGTCATTTACGTAAATTAGAAAGAGGATTGGTCCCAGCACCGATCCTTGAGGTACTCCACTTGTTACTGTTCTCCAGTCCGACTTCTCGCCCCTTACCATTACCCTCTGGCTCCTTCCTGTTAGGTAGTTCTTCACCCATTCTAGGGCCTTTCCGCTTACTCCTGCCTGCCTCTCAAGTTTGTATAGCAGTCTCATGTGCGGTACTGTATCAAAGGCCTTTTGGCAGTCAAGAAATATGCAGTCTGCCCAGCCTTCTCTGTCCTGCCTTATCCTTGTTACTTTATCATAGAATTCTAAAAGGTTTGTTAGGCATGATTTCCCTGTCCAGAAACCATGTTGGTGCTTGTTTACAAACCCAATGCTCTCCAGGTGCTCAACAAGTCTTAGCCTAATTATTCTTTCAAGTATTTTGCAGGGGATGCTTGTCAATGATACGGGTCTGTAGTTAAGTGCCTCCTCCCTGTCACCTTTCTTGAAAATCGGTACGACATTTGCCTCCTTCCAGCAACTGGGCAATTCTCCCGACATAAGTGACTCATTAAAGATCATTGCCAGAGGCACACTGAGAGCCTGCGCTGCCTCTTTAAGTATCCACGGTGATACTTTGTCTGGTCCAACAGCTTTGTTTGCATCCAGTGTTGTCAACTGTTTCATTACCTCCTCTGCTGTCACCTCTATGTCTGATAGTCTGTCATTTAGGGTAATCGCTTCTAACAATGGGAGCTGCTCAGGCTCGGTTGTGAACACTCCATGGAAATTTGCATTCAGTACCTCGCAGATTTCCTTGTCGCTTTCTGTATATGCCCCTTCTGTTTTCCTCAGTCTTGTCACTTGGTCATTTACCGACATCTTCCTTCTTATATGGCTATGTAGTAATTTAGGTTGCTTTTTCGCTTTGACTGCAATATCATTCTCATAATTTCTTTCCGACATTCGTCTTATGTTAATGTAATCATTCCTAGCTCTGTTACATCTAATCCTGTTGTCCTCTGTCCTTTGTCTTCTGTACTTCCTCCACTCCCTCCTGCTTCTCACCTTTGCTTCCTTACATTGTCTATCAAACCATGGGTTATTATATTCCCTCCTGCTTTTTTCCTTTATTGTTGGAATAAATCTCTCTTCAGCCTCTTTGCATTTCAATATGACTTGGTTCATCATACCTTGCACTGTTTTTCCTATAAGCTCTTCCTCCCACTGCACTTCTCCCAGGTAGTCCCTTATCCTTCTGTAGTCCCCTTTTCTGTAATCAATTCTCCTTCCCCTACCTCTTGACCGTTGGTCACAATTTTAAGCTCCATCATGTAGTCAAAGACTAGGACACAATGGTCACTGGCTCCTAGTGGTATTTCATGTTCCAACTGCTCGATGTCTTCTACATTCTGGGTGAAGATGAGATCTAATAGGCTGGGCGTATCCCCTCCTCTTTCCCTAGTATCTTCCTTCACATGCTGTGTTAGGAAATTCCTGTCAATAACGTCTACCAGCTTCGCTCCCCAGGTCTCCTCCCCGCCATGGGGATTCCTCGTTTCCCAATCTATCTCTCCGTGGTTTAGGTCCCCCATGACCAGTAGCTTCGCCTTCATTCTATGCGCTATTGTTGCTGCCCTCTGCAGTTCATCTATACATGCCTTGTTGCTGTCCTCGTACTCCTGCCTGGGCCTTCTACTGTTTGGTGGGGGATTGTAGAGTATCAAGATTACAATCTTCTTCCCATCCACTGTCAGAGTTCCATGTATGGAGCTCGTGCTTTCATTGGTACCCGGATTTTCCAGCTCATCAAACTTCCATTTCCGCTTTATTAGGAGTGCCACTCCTCCTCCCTGTCTCTGTGTCCTTTCTTTTCTTATCACCTGGTACCCCTCCGGAAAGATTGCATCTGAGATCATGTCATTTATTTTAGTTTCCACTATTGCCACTATGTCTGGGTCTGCCTCACTAACTCTTTCTTTTATCTCTTCTGCTTTATTGGCTACCCCATCAGCATTGGTGTACCACACCTTGAGACTCTTCTTGGAAACTCGGGTGTCTGAGTTCCCCCTTTCACTGGGGGTCTGGGGGGGACTGGTGGGTGTCTGGGGGGCGAGTGGGGGCTGTGGGGGTGAATGGGGGCGAGTGGGGGCTGTGGGGGTGAATGGGGGGGTGCTAGGGGGGTGCCTGGGAGTGCCTGGTAGGCGAATGGGGTCTGGGCATCTAGGGGGGTAGGAAGGGCATAATGGGTCTGAAAGTTAGGGGTCTGAATAGCATGTGGGGATTGAGAATAGAGTGAGACTGAGAGTCAGATAGAGGTTGAGAAGTTGGGGGGAGAGGGATATTGAGGGCAGAGGGCTGAGAGGAGAATGGAGCATAGGTGCTGGGAGTGGAAGAGAGGGCGTATTAGCTAGGGGGGAATCGGGGGTAGGTGGGGGTTTTGGGGTAGAAGAGGGGAAGAGGGAGATGGGGGAAGGTGTTAGGGGGTCACAAGGTGAGGGGGTTAAATGTGGGCTGAAGGTACATAGGAGGGGTGAGGGTTGGGTGGGGTTTGGGGGTGAGTGTAAGAGGGGTGCAGTGGAAGAGAAGGGGTAGGGTGTGGGAAGGGGTAGTAGGGGAGGGGGGATGGGAAGGTGGGTTTGGGGAGGGCATGGCTTGACCCACTGGGGTCGTTGACAGGTGTGATGTTGGAGGGGCAGGGGAATCGTTGGGGAGGTGCAAATGTGGAATGGACAGGGGGTTTTGGGGTGATGAAGCATGTGTGTGTGTGTGTGTGTGTGTGTGTGTGTGTGTGTGTGTGTGTGTGTGTGTGTGTGTGTGTGTGTGTGTGTGTGTGTGTGTGTAAGAATGTGTGTGTGTGTGTGTGTGTGTGTGTGTGTGTGTGTTGTGTGTGTGTGTGTGTGTGTGTGTGTGTGTGTGTGTGTGTGGTGTGTGGTGTGTGTGTGTGTGTGGTGTGTGTGTGTGTGTGTGTGTGTGTGTGGTGTGTGAATGTGTGGTCTGTGTGTACTCACCTATTTGTACTCACCTATTTGTGCTTGCGGGGGTTGAGCTTTGGCTCTTTGGTCCCGCCTCTCAACTGTCAATCAACTGGTGTACAGATTCCTGAGCCTACTGGGCTCTATCATATCTACATTTAAAACTGTGTATGGAGTCAGCCTCCACCACATCACTGCCTAATTCATTCCATTTACTAACTACTGCAGCTCCTGTGCCAGGTAAGTTACGGGCTCACCATAGCCCGTGCTACTTGGAACTTGTTCCGAGTAGCTGAATCTATAACAACAACAACAGATCATTCATGCATATATAGACGCATCATCAACATGAATGATATTGACCTATCCATGTCATTAGTGCCTTCATTAAGACCCCTTGTGCGCTGAAGGCTGCGATTGGTAAATAAGTTTCATTATTAATTAAGATAATTAGTGGCGATATGTTGTTCGTTAACCTCATTAATACTTTAACTGCCCTCCTTTCTTCTTCCTTGTTTGTCTATCTCTTTATCACTCCTCTCTCTATTTTATGTTTGAAGCTAATTTTTATTATAGATTAGCTTAAAAAATGTTTTTCAAGATTCGAATTAGGTGACAATGCAATCTAGAAAATACGCTTCTAACTTCGAACAGTAACAACAATAATATTTTGTTTCTTCTTTTTTTACAGAATAAAGAGCGAGGAAGCTTTGGGAAAGAGAAGAACCTAGAAATGTGTCCGGTTTGAAATACGCTCCTGATTAGAGGGGGAACATCGTATGAAACGTTTTGTTTATTGCGTGTGTTAAGTGCAGTGATATGTGCGTGTGTTGCGTGTACCAGTGTTGTCGGTCAAGGATCCCGTTCTCGAAGGCCCTTACCCGTCCCTCCTACACCACTTGGAGTCAGGACTCATAGGCGACCTCTCTGGCAGGTCACCCTCAACACCGTCAAGATTTATTGGTCAAACTCTCCCCAGATTTTTAAGGTAAGAAGTCCTGTCTTTCTTATATATGGAGCTACCCTTTTTTCTTTTTTCCCCTTATAGGTTATATAAGATTCAGAATAAACATATTTTAATTATTAGAATTCTGGCTCGTTTTAACTACGATGCCTCGACCCCGAGGAGCAACTGATCCCAGTGTTTGGGGCAAGGTTTTGGAGCCCTGTCTTCCCTCGCGTCGCCTGAACCAGCCAAGAGTCTCGTGACGTAAACATGTTTTTGCACCTGGTGGCTCTTGTCATAAGAGTTGATGTGGTAGCATAGGATAGTGTCTGGGTAGTGTTGAGCGGGCTGCTGAGGCCAGGCCAGCGAAACAGCCTATTTGGCTCTCCTGGGCGGGAGAAAGAAAAGGTTTGGCGGGAAGTTGTCTACTGAACAAGTCCCTGGCAGAGACATTTCAGGTAACACGTGTGATACACCAACATAAAATTTGTATTAATTAATTATGGTGACGATAATGAAGAATCATCAACATGAGGGGGAATTCCAAACGATATCGAGTTAGCCGTAATTAGTTTGAGAACTTGGCATACTTGCCAGCCTCGCAGCATCCAGCAGAGGGACAATTGGAGTATTGGAAGCGCTGGTGCGTGACGCCTGGTGTGTGTTCTCTGGTGATTTGTACAGAGGCAAACTCTGAACGTTGAGCAGGTTGGGGACGGAGGGGGGGGGGAGGGGGGAGGTGGCTGAACTAACAACACCTGCCAGAAACTGATTGGAATTGATCTTGGGGGGAAAGTAATTTCAAATTGAGCTTAAAAAGGCGAGTTGTGGATAAAAACACGCACACACACACACCCACACACACACACACACACACACACACAAACACACACAACACACACACACACACACACACACACACACACACACACCACACACACACACACACACACACACACACACACACACACACACACACACACACACACACACACACACACACACACAACACACACAGAAGTGATGTGGTGGAGGCTGAATTCATACACAGTTTCAAATGTAGATATAATAGAGTCCAGCTGGGGTAGGGGGGGCAGGGGTGGTAGTGTGGCTGGGGTTGTGGTGTGGCTGGGGTTGTGGTGTGGCTGGGGTGGGGGGGCAGGGGTTGTGGTGTGGCTGGGATGGTGTGGCTGGAGTGGAGTGGTTGTGGGTGTTAGTATAGCCGGGATGGTGTGGCTGGGGTGGTGTGGTTGGGGGTGGTAGTGTGACTGGGGTAGAGGTGTGGCTAGGGTTGTGGCGTGGCTGGGTTGTGGTGTGGCTGGGGTTGTGGTGTGGCTGGGATGGTGTGGCTGAGACGTGTGTTGGTGGGATGGTTTAGCTGGGATGGTGCGACTGGGTTGGTGGGACTGGCATGGTTTAGCTGGGATGGTATAGCTGGAATGGTGTGGCTGGAGTGAGGTGGTTGTTGGTGTTAGTATAGCTGGGATAGTGTGGTTGGAGTAGTGTGGCTGGAGTGGGTGGTTGTAGGTGTTTGTATAGCCGGGATGGTGAGGCTGTGGTGGTGTGGTTGGGGGTGGTTGTGTGACTGGGGTTGTGGCTGGGAGTATATGTAACCCAGTGGAGGCAAGGACATAAATGAAACAAAATGGTTAGATGTCCATGTTTTATTCCCTTGTTTGAGATTGCCACTTATGTGAATATACGTCACTATAAATTTTATACTATATATTTAACTAGTTTGATTATCATTAACTACTATAAAGTTTGTTCAAACTTTATTTACTTGTTGTATATGCTACAACTGCAACCTGATCCGAATATAGTTCCTCAAGGTAACACTGGTAAATTAAAGTCCTTCATTAGTTTCTTAAACATCATCCTCTTTAAGATAGTAATATCATGCCGAGGTATACCTTTAATAACACTACTACTCAAAGACTCGACGTTGTGGTTGATGGCCGCGTTGTGGTCGATAGCCGTTACTACCATTCTGAACTCAACCATTGAACGACTTACATATTTGTCTTTGGAGATTCTATTCCAAACTCGATTGTGTAGAGACTCATTTTGCTTTACCTTCAGACACTTTTTCATGTTTTCCTCCGAGACAAGATCGTAGATGTTGTAGTAGATCTGTCTGACTTCGGTAGACGTTTCATTGAACATTCCGAATAGGCAGGCCCTCCTCATTTTTCTCCAGTCTGTGTTGATGTTGTCACTGATGGCTCGTTTGAAGTGAACCATCATTAGCTTTCCATTACCTTCAGCCTTCTCTTTTGACACCAAGTTGCAGAGCTCTATATGAAGTCTCTTGACTAAATAATTTTTACGCTCAGTCTTTTCCACCTTTACGTTTCCATATGGTCCAGCACCGTAGTTCATTCCACAAACTTTATTGTAGGCAGAAGAGGAGAACATGTTATCCACCAAAGTTGTATACCTGAGTTTGATGCTTGGTGATCGACCCCACATCAACACTGCAGCATCCTCTTCCATATTTTTGGGACTGCTATGGTAATTCTTTTCACAATGTGGTAGATGTTTAGCCATCTCATTATCAAACTGAGCCTCGTTTATTTCTCTAGTCCGTTCCCTACGTTCGAGAATTTGGCACTGAATGCAGTTTTTTTACTGAATACATTGAAGTCCACCACCATTCCTGTCAACATTTCCACAACGAAAGCAGTGCCAATTTGTGAATAAGGCCTCCTAGATCCGTCAAAAGACACATCAATGTTAAGGAAGCCATCAATGGGGTCTATATTTAACTGTTCTTTATAATGGTCAAATATTATACTGCGAGTGTTTTCTTGCACTTCTTCCCATCTCTTATTAATCACATCTCTTATATGATTCTCGCACCTGCTATAAACCAACGGTGACACAAATTTCATTCCATTTATGGCACACATACTCTTGTAGAACATGTATCCTTTGTCATTTATCATGTTGAAGTATACTAATGTCTTCAGAATCTCAAAATTTCCTATCAACACTCGTGAAAATATATGATTACAGTGGCTACAACTTTCTGTCACTTGCACATTATGTTGATCAACTTGACTGTATGAAGTAGTGTATTATGCGAGCAATTTTGACATAATTTTAAAACATTATCATCTAAGTACTTTTCAAGTTCCTTATCTGTCACCATTAGTACTGTCTCATGTGATGTTACTTCTTCTATCTAGCTATCTTTACGTCTTTTCAAACCACTGAAGTACCTACAAAATCACCATTT
>WNGS01061626.1:15442-26243 GCA_020271785.1 Procambarus virginalis
TATTCACGAGTCCCACCCAGTGGTAGATAACCTGTAGACTGCAAACTGTGACAATATAATAATAATACTAATAAGGGAATAATACACTCGAATAATAATAATAATAATGAATTAATAATAATCAATAATATATAATATATATTAATAATACTAATAATAATAATAATAATAATAATAATAATATCATCACTAGACATCTTGTCAACAATATTGACACCAACAGCAGGAGCAGCAATTCGAATGTAGTATAAACAGCAGGAAGATGATGAGTAAGGGGAGAAGAAGTACTGGAAGCAGTCAGTAACAGTCGACGAAACACAATGAACTAAAGATTAAGTAACAAGGAAGAAGCAACAAGTGCAGATGACAAATACACAGGTTCGACCGGTCTGCTGTGATTGGCTAGATGGAGCGCCAATCACGGGTGAGGTGGGCGGAGCCAACACATTGGAAAAAACATTTACATTCAAATATGAAATGATGCATTCGATATACTATAGAGTTTATTCAATGTCTATGACAGAATTCATGTCCAATGTGCCATGCTATTGTATATTGGAAACTGAAAAATGAAATGATGCATTCGATATACTTTAGGGTTATATTCGATGTCTATTACAGATTGATATACAATGTCCTATGCTATTGCATATTGGATACTGGAAAACACACATTTACATTCAAATATGAAATGATGCATTCAATATACTATAGAGTTATATTCAATGTCTATGACAGAATTCATATCCATATGCAATGTTTCTGGCAGTGATGTGCTATTGGTCCCTGGTAGTGATGTGCTATAGGTCCCTGGCAGTGATGGTTAGAGGTCCTCTGGTGGGTTGTGCTAGAGGTCCCTGGCAGTGATGTGCTATAGGTCCCTGGCAGTGATGTTTATAGGTCCCGTGATGTGCTATAGGTCCCTGGCAGTGATGTGCTATAGGTCCCTGGCAGTGATGTGCTAGAGTCCTCGGCAGTGATGTGCTATAGGTCCCTGCAGTGATGTGTTAGAGGTCCTGGCAGTGATGGGCTATAGGTCCCGGCAGTGATGTCTATAGGTCCCTGGCAGTGATGTCTATAGGTCCCTGGTGGTGATGTGTTAGAGGTCCCCGATGTGATGTGCTATAGGTCCCTGGCTGTGATGTTTATAGGTCCCTGGCAGTGAAGTGTTAGAGGTCCCTGGAGTGATGTGCTATAGGTCCCTGGCAGTGATGTGCTATAGGTCCTTGTGGTGATGTGTTAGAGGTCCCCGATGGTGATGTGCTATAGGTCCCTGGCAGTGATGTGCTATAGGTCCCTGGCAGTGATGTGCTATAGGTCCCCGGCAGTGATGTGCTATAGGTCCCTGGCAGTGATGTGTTAGAGGTCCTCGTGGTGATGTGCTAGAGGTCCCTGCTGGTGATGTGCTATAGGTCCTGGCAGTGATGTGTTATAGGTCCTGGGTGATGTGCTATAGGTCCCTCGGCAGTGATGTCTATAGGTCCCTGGCAGTGGTGTGTTAGAGGTCCTCGGTGGTGATGTGCTAGAGGTCCCTGGCAGTGACCCTGGCAGTGATGTGCTGTAGGTCCCTGGCAGTGATGTGTTAGAGGTTCTCAGTGGTGAAGTGCTAGAGGTCCCTGGCAATGATGTGCTATAGGTCCCTGGCAGTGAAGTGTTAGAGGTCCCCGTTGGTGATGTGCTAGAGGTCCCTGGCAGTGATGTGCTATAGGTGATGTGTTAGAGGTTCTCGGTGGTGATGTGCTAGAGGTCCCTGACAATGATGTGCTAGAGGTCCTCAGCAGTGATGTGTTAGAGGTCCTCAGAAGTGATGTGCTAAAGGTCCCCGGTAGTAATGTGCTAAAGGTCCTCAGCAGTGATGTCCCCAGCAGCTATGTGTTAGAGTTCCCCGGCAGTGATGTGCTAGATGTCCCCAGTGGTAATGTGCTAAAGGTCCCCTGGCAGTGATGTGCTAGAGGTCCCCGATGGTGATGTGCTAGAGGTCCCGATGCATTGAGGTGACCAGAGTAAAAATAGTGAAAACATTTGATCGTTTTCGCGTGATCCCGGGTAACTCATTAGAACTTCCTATGTTTGCTGTGGGTAATTAGCCGGGCTTTTGGAATTTATATGCATTTAGTGCTGTAGAGAATTCTATTGCGAACACAATGATACCAAATTTAATCTTGTAGAACGAGAATTGAGGTGACAAAGTTGGAGAGAGTATAAACTTTACGGAATTAACGCGCACTTCCCTGACACGCCAGGATCTACTATGCATTTGACATTTGAGGGTGGCGCAGTTGAAGGTGGCGTGCGGGGCGTGAGCAAGTTAATTATTATTATAAACTTTACGGAATTAAAGGGCGCTTCGCTGAAAAGCCAGGAAATACTACGCAGTTGAGGGTGGCATGCGGGGAGTGAGCGAGTTAATTAAGGAACAGTAATCTATGTCATTCAATATTTAATGTGCTAATGGAGTGGGGTGGTTGTGGGTCTTAGTATGGCTGGGATGGTGTGGTTGGAGTAGTGTGGCTGGAGTGGGTGGTTGTGGGTATTAGTATGGCTGGGATGGTGAGGCGGGGGTTGTGTGTGGGTTGGGGGTGGTAGTGTGGCTGGGGTTGTGGTGTGGCTGGGGTGGTAGTGTGGCTAGGGTTGTGGTGTGGCTGGGGTTGTGGTGTGGCTGGGGTTGTGGTGTGGCTGGGATGGTGTGGTTGGAGTAGTGTGCTGGAGTGGAGTGGTTGTGGGTGTTAGTTTGGCCGGGATGGTGTGGCTGGGGTGGTGTGGTTGGGGGTGGTAGTGTGACTGGGGTTGAGGTGTGGCTAGGGTTGTGGTTGGCTGAGTTGTGGTGTGGCTGGGTTTTGGGTGTGGCTGGGATGGTGTGGCTGAGACGTGTGTTGGTGGGATGGTTTAGCTGGGATGGTGCGACTGGGTTGGTGTGACTGGCATGGTTTAGCTGGGATGGTATAGCTGGAATGGTGTGGCTGGAGTGGGGTGGTTGTTGGTGTTAGTATGGCTGGGATAGTGTGGTTGGAGTAGTGTGGCTGGAGTGGGGTGGTTGGGGGTGGTAGCATGGCTGGGATGGTGTAGCTGGAGTGGGGTTGCTGGGGTGGTAGTGAGTCTGGAATGGTGTTGCTGGGATGTTGTGGCTGGGATGGTATCGCAAAGATGGTGTGGCTGAAGTGGTGTGGCTGGAGTGGGGTGACGGGGGGGGGTAGTGTGGCTGGGAGAAGAAATGTGACTGGGGTGGTGTGGATGGATGTCATAGTGCTGTGGTTATAGTCTAGATATGTAACCCAGTGGAGGCAAGGATATAAATGAAACAAAATGGTTAGATGTCCATGTTTTATTCCCTTGCTTGAGATTGCCACTTATGTGAATATACGTCACTATACATTTTATACCATATATTTAATTTGTATCTTTAGTTCTTTGTTCACTTACATACACAAAGAACCTTACAACATCCGAGGAAGGATTCAAGGAATCGGTTATACTGTACGTAAAGCAATTAAGAGAGCTACTGTCTCCTGCTCCTGGGGTTAAGTTGTGGGAGATTCCCAGGTGAAGTATTTAGACAGGACGTTTTGTGCCAGAGATAGGGAGGAACAGGTAAAAGGGTTTGCTATCCGGGAGCTGGAATTGGAGATTTTGCTGACAAACATGAAAGATATTATGACAAGAAAAGGGATCAAACCTCTTATTCTACTTTCTAAGATGTTCGCCATCTTTCCACAATATTAAATTAGAAGAGTATGACAGCTTGCTGAAATAGACACTAGAAAAAGCCCTCAATCTTTTCCTCAGAGACTCAGTGGAAACAGGCCTCCCTTCCTGTCAGACTCGGGGACCTTGGCGTGGCCACAGCAACACAAATTGCTGTAACTGCGTCTTATGAAATGATAAAGCTATCCATTTCAATATGATATAGCTTTGAGTTATTTTTTTTTTAATTTGGGTTAAATACCTATATGACCGAACCCTGAATGACTGGTACCAGCTCTCTAGCGAGAATCGCGTCAGAGGTTTACTTGATTGTGATTTGATTAATAACAGTTTAACTAATCATTAGAATCAGTACTTGGTTAAGCCCTTAGTGTAACCTACTTGATACAGGACTAGGGGTGTTTTAACTAGTGTGAAAGAGAGTGTGGTACAAAGAATTACAACTGATACTATTCAAGTTTCGGAGTCAATCTAAGATGAAATTCACATGAAATGGAAAAATAAAATAAAGATCCCTGAAATGAGACACTTTGATTAGATATATTTTATGTAATTACAGTAAAATTGACAAATGTTTATGGGTACGTTTGCTAGAAATGTTGACATAAGAGCTGACTAGAATAAATAATACACAATAATGAACAAGGATAACTAGTTTGATGATCATTAACAACCATAATATCATAACAAAGAACAAACGAAGTTTGTTCAAACTTTATTTACTTGTTGTATATGCTACAACTGCAACCTGATTCGAAATATAGTTCCTCAAGGTAACACTGGTAAATTAAAGTCCTCCATTAGTTTCTTAAACATCATCCTCTTTAAGATAGTAATATCATGCCGAGGTATACCTTTAATAAGACTACTACTCAAAGACTCGACGTTGTGGTTGATGGCCGCGTTGTGGTCGATAGCCGTTACTGCCATTCTGAACTCAACCATTGAACGACTTACATATTTGTCTTTGGAGATTCTATTAAAAACTTGATTGTGTAGAGACTCATTTTGCTTTACCTTCAGACACTTTTTCATGTTTTCCTCCGAGACAAGATCGTAGATGTTGTAGTAGATCTGTAGGACTTCGGTAGACGTTTCGGTAGAAGAATTTTGGAGAATTGATTTTTCATTTACCGTCACCAGTAAAAAGAAACATAAGGAAAATCGAGAAAATTCGTGTTAGAATTATTAATCTTACTTTTTCGGTCATATTTAATAATATATGTCTACAGGAAAGACTGCTACCAAAATATACCAATATTAAAACGCACGACCCAGCAGCAAGGAATCAAGCCTTCACGATAAAATATCGCCAATTCGTAATCAGGTATACAAGGCAGAAAATGAAAAATCAAAGACAACAAAACGCAACTACTTCATGCTACAAACGAATGGAGAAACAGCAACATCGACGAAAGTCTCCGTACCCGCATCGAACAACACCTCGACATCCTCACAGACCGACATCACCTCAGCACGGAAACAAGGATAATCAAGAAACTATCAACATTATATGGAGGACCTCTGGCAATTCCACGACCAAGAGACGGCTTCCTGAACCTTGCAGGAATCAACCTCACTGAGGACCAAGTCACTCTCCTAAATCTGGGTATAAACTGTCACGTTATGTCCAGACCAAGTGCGTTGGCCCGGAAAGTGGAGTTGGAGATCCTGTTGGACGACATATTTGACCTCGAAGCACAAAAGAAGGTTACCACCAAAGACACCTTACAAGCAGAACTTATTGCAGAAGGAGGAAAGAATCGAGGCAACTACAGAAGCACCATACTGACCCCCGAGCTCAAAGCGGTAGCTAAGAGCCTTCGTGAGAACACGGAGATAGTTATCAGGAGAGGCGACAAGTCGCCAATATACGTCATCCTTAAGAAAGACGAATATCTGGCGAAAATGAACCTCATACTCTCTGACCATACTAAATTCCGAAGGGTAATGAAGGACACTACAGCCGAATTGAAAGCAAAGGTCAACAAATTGATTGAAACTGTGAATGCCAAGAAATCCGGACTCCACCTGCCAAAGATTATTGGGGAATATAAACCTAGATATGCGTATGGAAATGTCAAGACGCATAAGCCTGGAAACCCACTTCGGCCAATCATCAGCCAGATACCCACACCCATGTACAGACTGGCGAAACGACTCAACGGCTTACTGACTCCTTATGTCCCTTGCGCCTTCAGCCTGAAGTCCCCGAAGGAATTTGTTGACATACTGCGGGGAACACGGGCAACAGGGATAAGAGCCTCGTCGGACGTAGAATCACTGTTTACAAACGTACCTGTGGATGAAACAATCGGGATGATAATGGACCGAGTGTATCGTGATCCGGCCTGTACTCCTCTTGACATAACAGAAAATATCCTGAGGAAACTACTCCAAGCTTGTACTAAGGAGGCACCCTTCTTGAGCCCGGATGGGCACATGTATAAGCAAGTAGATGGGGTCGCCATGGGTTCTCCCGTAGGTGTCCTGTTTGCGAACTTCTACATAGGTACTGTGGTGTCTGGTGTATAGCTGAGATAGTCTTGGTAGTAAGGTTGATGTAAAGTCATTCCTGGTTACTGACTTTAATAATAATAAACGATTACATGACTATGGCTCCCAAGCTTGGCAGGCGTCCTGTGCTTTGTTTACGTCTTCTAGTCTAGTGGCGTCCAGCCGCCGCACATAGAAAACGGATGGTACCATTTTCTGTGAACATGACATCCCTCCTTTTCTTTAAAAAGAATGAATACAGGATGTCTACCATGCTTGTAGCACAAAGCAAAGTTATTGACACAAAGTAAGTTTTAACATATCAAGAGATATTGCATACATTTAACATTAATTAAACACACAAAGAATTTAAACAATCTTTACCACAAAGGATTTCAATGTTAAAAATACATATGCAATGTTAAACAAACATGAAAGAAACTGTAATACAAAGTTACAAAATATTGAATGAGAGATCTGCATTATTCAAACAATATTAAATTTAGTTCAGCATAACAAGTAAATACTTTGCATTACATAGGAACACAATTAATCATCATATCGTGTAGGGCGTTTAACATGACGTTTTGGACGAGAGTCCTTAAGTACAAGAATATCCCTCGATGAATTGTTTATCGAGTTATGACTCATTTTTTTTTCTTTTGCACGACTTTGCACTTCATCATTTTCTACACTATTTGGAATCACTTTGAAATAAGCCATATTACGTGTTATACTATGATCTCTATTACTCGCTGTTACCATAGTTCCTTTACACTAATCACTTTATATGGTTTTGTATCATACGGCATATCTAACTTTCCCTCTTTTTTCTTTTTAACGAGAACAGTATCTCCAACCTTTATGAATTGTTCCTTTGCACGTTGATCATGAGCAATTTTCATTTTGCCCTTGGCTAGTGCATCCTTCTGAGCGAGACGTTTATCCGTTACCTTGGCTGGCATGACAGGTTGTGCGATCCTCATAGGACGTCCAAATAAAAGTTCGCCAGGCGACTTGCCCAGTGTTCCATGCGGTGTTGCACGGTAGTTCCTGAGAAAAGCATACATAGCTTGTTTCCAGGATCGTCCTTCGGCATGAGCACAGCGTACAGCTTTCATGAGAGGTTGCATGAATCTCTCTACTTCTCCATTTGCTTGAGGATGTAGTGGCATCACACGGCGGTGTTTGAATCCAATATGCTCAGCAAAGTTGACAAAGTCTTGTCCATTAAATGGCGGTCCATTGTCCGTCTTGACAACTTCAGGAATGCCAAAGTTTGAAAAGATCTTGTCGAGCTTCGGGATGACAGCCTTTGCAGATGTGGAAGTGATGATTTCTACTTCTGGATAACGTGAGTGATCATCAATGACTACCATCAAGTACTCTCCAGTTGGTAGCGGTCCACAGAAGTCCATCGATACTTCCATCCATGGTGCAGCAGGTAGTGGTGAAGGTTGTAGAGGTGTTGGTCTTGAAGTATCCACTGCAGCTTGGCAAGGGACACAGGCATCATGCATGTCCTTAGCTTGACGATCAATGCCAGGAAACCACACCTTTTCTCGTAGCAGCTGTTTGGTCCTTACAAGACCTTGGTGTCCTTGATGTGCAAGCTTCAGAGCACGTTGCTGGAGAACAGCTGGAATGACGATACGAGTACCTCGCAGCACGGTGTCGCGTTGTTGCGTAACACTTAATTCTGTCTGGATGCGTTCAAGTGCTTTGAATGCATCTTGGTCAACTCCTGAGGGTGGGATGCGTGGAAACTTTTTCTTAGTCAATGCATCCACTGTTGCTTGCAGAGTTGGGTCCTCTAGGGTTGCAGTACGGATTTCATCAAGAGTGAGAGCCTTAGGGACTGCATCACAGGTTACAGAGTGTACATATTCCTCGGCAACTTGCTGATGCTTGGTGATGGTGAAACTGTTGGCAGGATGTCGACTGATGTAATCAGCGGGATTGCCTGCACCTGGCTTGTATTTCACCGTAAAGTTGTATGGTTGCAGACGAAGAGCCCATCTCTCAATGCGAGCTGGTGGTTTGGACTTTGGATTATTGAAGATGGTCTCCAACGGTTTGTGGTCAGTGACTATCGTGGTAAAGGGTGCACCAAGCAGATACACATTGAAGTGTTCACAGCCCCATACAAGAGCAAGAGCTTCCTTCTCTGTCTGACTGTATCGTTGCTCAACATCTGTGAGAGAACGGCTGGCGTAGGCAATTACTACTCTTGAATCTGGTTGACCAGGTTTGTGTTGGGCTAACACAGCACCTAAACCAACAGGACTAGCATCCACCGTTAACTCAGTGTCCATTGATGGATCAAAGTATGCAGCAGTCGCATTTTCTACTAGTGCATCTTTCACAGCATCAAATGCATTTTGCTCGACATCGCTCCAGTACCATGATGCATTTTTCTTCAGGAGCTCACGTAGAGGCTTCGTAATGGTAGCAAAATCTGGAATGAAGCGAGAACAGTAGTTTGCCATTCCCAGAAAACTATGTACTTCAGTGGATGTTGAAGGAGGTGCAGCATTCTTGATATCTGCAACTTTCTTAGGATCTGGAGACAGACCTTTGTCACTAAGTACATGTCCAAAGAATTCAATTTTATGTTGATTGAACTCACACTTTGCTCGGCTTAGCGTCAAATTCTTTTCTCGTAAGCGTTGCAATGTTGCACGAAGAGCTTTGTCGTGTTCAGCTTGGGTACGGCCATAAACAATGATGTCATCAGACATGTTGTCAGCATTAGGTATATCTTGCAATACCTGGCTGATGATGTGCTGGAATACTTCAGCAGCACTGTTAATACCAAAACTCAGGCGCTTGTACCTATACAGACCTCGATGTGTCGTAAACGTTGTGATGAATCGACTCTCATCATCAAGTTCAAGCTGATGATAGCCCTTGTTTAAATCTAACTTGCTGAATACAGTTGCACCATTCAAGCGGTAATCATATCATCTACAGTGGGTGTAGGATGGCGTTCACGCATTATTGCCTTGTTGGGAACACGCATGTCTACACAAATGCGTATCTCATCTGGATTCTTCGGCTTTGGTGGAGTGACAATTGGGCTTACCCATGGTGTTGGGCCTGTTACCGGTTCAATGATATCTAGTTCTATCAGCCTATCCAGTTCGGCATCGACTTTCTTGCGAGTATGGAATGGTTGTCGGCGATGTGGTTGGGCAACTGGAATTACATCTGGGTTGATATGCAGATGTACTTGCTATCAGTATAACAACCTATGGATTTAAACCGATCAGAAATTCAGCAACAATAGCATCAACATTGTTTGCAGATTCCACTGCTACAGCATTAGAAAGCTGAAGTAGCCCCAATTTGGTTGAAGTCTTGTAACTGAGTAAAGACTCCTTTGCATTCCTAACAACATGGAATGTAGTAATGAGCATTGCATTCTTTGACTTAATCTCTGCAGTGAAAGTTCCAATCACTGGTAAGGCTACCTTTGAAGCATAGGCAGTGGCTTTGCCATTATAGTTTTCAAGCTTTGGGAACTGTTTTTTAAATTTTTCATAGTGGCACTCAGCAATGGTGTCAATGTTTGATCCAGTGTCAATGAGAATTTTGAGACAAATGCCAGCAATGTATACTATAGTCTCTGGGTTGTTTGGAAGATCATTCCATTCTGTGATTGATTGTACTCCATAAATATAATCACATTCACTGTCATCTGAGACTGGTTGTAATGAAATGTTGTCTTGTATTATTAACATTCTTGATTTGAGGTGCAATATTGTGTTTGCCACCTCGACTCCTATGACTTGATCCTCGTACATTGCTTTTATTTATTGATTGTGGTTTCTTTAGTGCGGAACGACACATAGCACCAAAATGACCTAGTTTTCTACACTCATAGCACTTCTTACCTTGTGCAGGACAAACATTATTGGTGTGGGTAGTCTCCTCCACAATTGTAACATTTATTATTGACAACCTCTGATGTGAGTCGTTGTGACTGCTTGAGTCTTGTTCCATGACTCCAGTTGTGATGTGGTTCTCGGCTCAATTTAATGTTAGGTTTGGCATGATATTCTATGATCATGGTGTACTCCCTGAACCTTACATACTTCATGACTGTTAGTAACAGTGGCAGAACCGTTGTTGGCACTGCACTCCATGACACGAGCATCACGTGCAGCATCTTCCATTCGACGAGCCATATCCAGTATCTTGGTAAGAGAACTTTCATCATCAACAAGTTCTAGAGCTCTTCGACGAAGACGTGTAGATGTGCATGTTTCAATTATTTGCTGTTTGATTTCTTGTCAACATCAGCAAACTCACAAGGGCTGCTAAACCTGCAGACGTGTATGGTATTGATCAACAGTTTCATTAGAGAGTTGTTTTGCTCTCCTGAAATGCATAATTTCCATAGCAGTATTTTGCCTTGGTTTGAAATGCTCAGTTATTTGGCTTGGCAGTGTCATAATCTTTGGCACCACCAGTGTCTTTCAGTGTATCAAAGATATCACAAACTCTATCACCTGCATAATGAAGCAGAAAGGCACGCTTTCTTTCAGCACTTTTGATGCAGAAACTATCAACAAATTTTCAAACCTTTTAAGCCATTGTG